>CALNXK010000118.1:577500-877500 GCA_942486035.1 Porites lobata
GCATCTGGTCATGGCTCGTGTATGGCCCGGGACAATCGGATTATGCCCTCTTCCTGGCCCTCTTATAAAATTGAAGAACTATTTTCTGTTGTTTGCTTTGTTTCTCTTTTCTCTTTAGTTGTTGTTTTTTTCCCCACCGTATAGGTTCTATTACTAACCATTTTTACAGAGAAAAAGTTGTGACCGTTCTCCTTTGGCAAATTCGAGAACAGAAGAAACTCGAGCCTTGACTGAGCTGTGACTATGAAGAGTTAACGTTGTCGAATGGCCAGTTCAGTTGCTAAACTGCAGCGTCATATTCCATATTCTGTAGACAGTAAAAAGCGCACTGAAGCATTGTGATGTGCTCCCCAGTCTATTTCGTCAAGAAACAACGTAAGAAGGTTAAAACAAAAAAAATTACCTCCAAACAATTGAAAGTTCTTTCTAAATGACAAAAGGCATTGTCATTTTCATTTTACAGGTCAACTTTTATTGTGTTACTGAGCTGTTGCTTTGGTGATGTTTATTCGCTACGCAGGATTCCGCCATTCGACCGTGGACAGTGACGTCACGAACGGGTTACTTCGCCAGAAAGTCATACCTTCGTGTGTAATTTTGTGGTTTTGTCTGCCAAATTTTCGCTGATTTCTGACATATTTAGCAACAATGAGCTGATGCTGTGAATCGCTGCGTTTAAAACGCTCATAACCGAAAGGATTTGTTCGAAGTCTGATCAGATTTAGCCCATCACTGGCGTAAATTTATCGGTGTTTACAACAACGTGATTACTACCTCTTTCAGCGAGGTTTTGACCTCAAAATTGTGGTTTAGACTCAAGTCTCTTACTTTGGATTGGACATTTTTGAGGTTTGATTTTGTAATCTTTTAAAATGAGCGATGCACAAGCTTCTCTAAATCCCGAGGAGGAAAATCCAAACGTTTCTGTTTTGGAGGAGGAAGGTTCAAGCGAGCGTGTTGAGAGGAAATCAAAGGGCAAAAAGAAAACTAAGGGGTTTGCTAAGACGAGGAAAGGTAAAGGTCTCGAGGAAGAGGCTGATGAAGATGAAGTTCCCTCTCGTCCAGGAAAGAAAAAGAAAGGAAAGAAGAAAGCTGCTCGGAAAGTGAGTGATACGTCGGAAACCGGAGAGAATTCGATCTTAGATGACACGCCGAAAGAAACGGTGATCGAAATTAAGGACGAGAAAGAAGGAGACGCCGAACTACAGGAGATAGTAGTAAAGAAGGAGGAGGCTCAAGTCGAAGGCGATAATGTAGTTGAAGAAGCAGCCGTGCCTGTCGAGGGCAGCGAAGAAGAGAAAAAGGATAACAAGAAAGATGGCGAGGGAGAAGAGCCTAAAGAAACTGTCCCTGACAGCGAGAGACCTGGCGTTCGCAGAAGGGCAACTTTGTCTGATTTAAAAAGTGAGAGTGTTGATAAAGGAGATGAAGAGCAAGCTGCCGACGCAACAGCTGGTTCTGAGGTGAATATTTCTCAATTATATAACACCCTTTGAAGTGCTTTGCTTATTAAGATTATGAAATGGAACAATTCCCAATGCCCTCCCTCCTCATCTCAGAATCTACAATATTATTGTTGCCCCTGTTAGGCCTTGTCCTAAGTTGTATGTCAAAGGTTCGACTGCAGATGGCTGAGTTGTCAACTTGCAGACAAGGGTTCAGGGGATGATATACCTGCCAACTCTCACGCCTGCGGGTTGTAAACTTCGATCTCACGCCTGCTCACGCCTGCGCGCCAATTTCTCACGCCTGATTGAAAAATGTGAGTTGTTACCATCCTGCTTGACACAATTTCCAAAAATACGTTAACTCAGACCCATGTAAGGAACGAAAACCATGTGTAAAATGAATAAATGGCAATACCTTCCTCGCGATCTCTGATTTTTGAAGTGAAAAGCACTGGGAGCGAGCTCGCCTTTGGCAGACTTCGGCAGACTTCGGACGTCTTCGGAAGACTTCGGACTTCTTCGGGAATCTTCGAAAATGATCGTGAAGTCTTCAAAAATCCCAGCACTCTCAGGATAAAAATCTCACGCTTATATCTCAGAAAAAGTTGGCAGGTATAGGAAGATTGGGTTAGGGTTCATTAGCAGTCCCAGGAATGGCAATGAGTCTTGTGAGGGCCTGTTCACAAGGATGGAGGGTAACCCTGGTGCTTGGGTTACCCTAACAAGAGGGTTACCCTAGCACTCGCTAGGTTAACGTCAATCACTCTTCGTATTTTATGCAGTGTGTTTACAAGGCAGGTAGGGTTACCCTGGTGCAAGGATAACCCTAGCACTCAAGAAGGGTTACCCTAGCAAGAGGGTTACCCTACCTCCCTCGTAAACGCTCTTCAACGGATCACTTGCCTACCTGGGACAACTTTGCTTTGTCATGTGTGACCAGTTATCTTGAAAATGTTAACAGAATTATCCAAGTTTTCGAGTTAAATTTTAAACATGTGAACAATGTTAGGTATTTTTGTTCCGTTTTTTGTGAATTTAACGTGTTTTTCATGGAGATCTTCCAGTTTTCATTCATGTCTTGAATTTTATGAAGAATGTCTATGTATAGTCTTATGTGGTCACGCATGATGAAACATGTCTGTCAGGTTTGTAATATTGTCCTATCCCCAGCTGTTTAAAAGCTGGGTGCTATCCACCGGATAAATCACTATCCAGTGGATAGTATTAGGGAAACCAATTGCGCTATCCGCCTTTTGATCAACTGGGACCTTGGTAACCCTACGTAATAAATTTTGCTTGTAAACCATCTGGAGTTATCTTTAACCTACTTACTAGGGTAACCCTAGCACCAGGGTTTCCCTCCCTCCTTGTAAACAGGTCCTAAGGTGGCTCTAACTTTTAATTCTGTTGAACTTTCACAATGTCCTTTTGTTTTTTAGCATTTTACAAAATGAAATTTGGGAATTTTAGGGAATTTTGACTTAGACAATTTCTGGGAGTGACAGGGTAAGCTAACGGACCTTGTGTCACACCTGCAAATTACACTTTCCGACTGTTGACTGTAGGGGCTGTTAACATGGAGGGAGGAAGACCCTAGCACCTGGAAGATCCCTCAAGGTGGATCATCCCAACCAAATATGATTTTCTGTATTGAGTTTACATGCAAAGGGTTGTACTTGTCCCTAGCGCTAGGATCTTCCTAGGTGGCAGGGAAAATGATCCTAGTGCAAAGAAGATCCTAGCACTGGTACCATGCAAACTGCTTTTGCTAGGGTGATCCCATTACTAGGAACAAACTAGACGAAAATGGCAGCATGTCCTTCAGTGGGTGATCTTGGCAATAAAGGCCAGCTATTTTGTTGGGCGTTACAGAAAATCTTACAGTATAAGTTTTTAAGAGCTGTCAGCTGCTGCTGCTGAAACATAGTTTTGATCTCTAATTAAGAGAGCAGAAAAACCTAAATTACATGTTTGTTGATATTGCCACCCACAATCTTTAATTTCTTCTCTTATTGGTAATCAAGATATTGTTTAGGCATTTGTATCACCATTTAGTAGTATTTCAAACTGAACATTAGTTCTGGCATAATTATGTTGATACTCTCATGTAATTCCCTTGGAAACCATACCCTTTCTCGTACCATAATGGGAAAAATCTATGCCCCCTTTAATACCGACCAAAACAAGCCCAAAAATGCTATCCTTTAAGATAGCACATGCCTATAGAGCTTATATACAGTCTTCGTCATTGTTTCAGGAGCTTGATTCTGTCAAGGAAGAAGTGAGTATAGAAATAAAGAAAGAAGCTGAAACAGCTGAAGATGAAAAAGATACAGATACAAAAGAAACTGCAAGCAAAGCGGGTATTGATGAAACAAGCACGGAACAAAAAGAGGAGGATGCTACAACTGAAGCAGGAAAACCAGCTGAAAGAACAGAGGCTGGTCAAGATGAGAAACCTGAAGCTGTTGCTATAGCAATGGACGAGACTGTTGTGCCTGTTGAGGAGGAGGTCAAAACTGAGGCTGCCGAGGGAGGGGAGAGTGTGGTAAAAACTGGGAGTACTGAGGGAGGAGAAGACGAGAATGTTGAACATGTTGTTGTGCCTGTTGAGGAGGAAGTCAAAAGTGAGGCTGCCGAGGGAGGAGAGGGTGTGGTAAAAACTGGGAGTACTGAGGGAGGAGAGGGTGAGCCAAGTCAAGAAGATGCTGTACCAGTCACGATGGAAACTACAGTTACAAATGAAAATGAGACGGGAGAAGATCACTCAAAGTATGATGAGCTTGATGATGAACTTCCTTGGGCAATGTACCGTTCATTGGACACGCCTCCACAAAGGCCACCTGTGGAAGAAGATGATGACTGGCCAGCATCTGATGATGATGGAGATTATGGTAATAATGTTACTGTTATACATTTACTTTGATATTGTTAAACTTACATTTAAAGCGGCCATGTCACGCTACTTGCTATCTTTTTAAAAAGCCAAAACTTGTCCTCGCATCAATTTAATTCCAAAACTAATGGTCCAGTTTTGTTATTTAAAACTATTTTTAGGCATTGAAACTTTTTCCTGTTGTCTGTTGCAACAGATTGCAAGGATGGATGTGGATTAAAACTTAAAAAAACTTGGGCCAACGTTTTCAATTTTTAATCCTTTGCCTGCAAAAATCACCAAAAACTTATAGTGGTTAGTGCTCCCCGATGAAATTTGTGTGGTATCGTCTTCATAACTCTACAGGAACATTTTGTGAATGAGTAGAGGCACTGAGTAATGACTTCAGCTCAGAATTGAGTACCCAAAACAGCAATACAGCGATTTTTGTTTGACCTTGAAATGAAAATGTGCAGACAACAAACGAACGGAAATAGAGCGATTTGATTGGTTTATCAAACCAATACAAATGCGCATGGTTTTTGGTTGGTTAAGCGAATGCTTGGGTGGAAAAATTTCATGCCCAAGAGCTTTCTAGAAATCAACCAATACTTTGCTTTGACGTCATACTGCAACATGATTGGCCAATCGAATAATGCCTTCCCCATATTAGGGTTTTCTTTGACGGGAAAATGAAGAGGCCATATTTTGATCTTTTCATCTATTGGCTGATAAAAAAAGTAACGAACACTTACTGAAACCATTTTTCAAGGTCATACGAAAATCGCTCTATCCTCGTGACATAGCCCTTTCAACAAACTGTTGATCAAGGAGATCTGGCCAAATAGGTAATCCCTGGGTATGAGATTAGCCAAGTAGGTACCTTATACAGCTGTATATTAGAAGAACCACTCTCCATTCTCTAAACAATGTACATGTACCAATGGACTACTTCAGCCTGTTGTTTAAGATTAGGGGCTATAATAATGGACGTTTTTATCACACTGCCTTGCAAACAAACTTTTGCATCTGGGTAAATTCTTAATAATGTAAAATAAAGTATCAAAAACACACACATGTACTGGATTAGCAGAGTGGAATTGGTTGTTTTCACTGATATGTATTTATTCCATGGAAGTCATTGAAGTAATAAGTTATTTTGCAACAGTGAACTGTCAAAAACTGATAAAGGTAAATGACTTTTTATGCCATAGGACTTAAGTAATTTTTACAATGTGTAGTGTCATTAATGGAGCACCATAGAATTAGTAAAGTGAATTGTAAAAATATCTTTTAATTCTCTTTTTTAGCCCCACCAAAGAATGATGATCTCCCGGACCTTGATATGCTGATGGGAACCCTAGATGGGGGTGAATCTGAGTTGGAGACAACAGCATCACCACCGCCTCTGATACTTCCTGAGGAAAAACATGCAAAGCAGCGACGAATTGAGGAACTCAAGCAAGGAATTGCTAATGATCCTATTGATCTTTATGATGAGGAATTTGAAAAAAGGGTGGAAGATGAAATTCTTATGATTGGGAACATTTCATTGGAGATGGTTCAGGTATACATATTTGGGTATCTGTGTCGTGGTTCAATGTTTTCTTTTGTTTGAAATTCATTGAAGAAGTTGAATTTTTCTCTTTATGTGTCAAACAATGTACAGTAATAAATATACTAAAAAACTTTGAAGGGATACAATATGTGATCTGTGATCTTTTCTTTGCTCCTGTATTTTCCTCATCCTTCCTTGATTAGCTCAGCTATTTAATTATGAGTGAAGGATATTATAATTACCAGTATGCATGAATAAAACTTGAACTTGAAATAATAGAAGAATAAATTATTAGACATTTTAATGTCTTTTAAAAAAGCACCCAAAAGAAATGCGAAGAATTGGTTACTGATGTTAATATTTTTTGATAGAGTCGTGATGGACAGCTCTGATCATTGTTTCTTGGCAACGCATTCTTACTGATTTTATTCATTCATTTTGCTTGTAAGGATCAATTTTCATAAGCCATGTGTTGATTAAAGTTTTTTTACAATGTCTATGTTACAGGTCAAAATTATATTGTGGTTCAAAGTTTTGAACCTAGGTTGATTCTCAGTTTCCTTTGTTTTCTTGAATTTCCCTGATTATTCATGAATTAAGGAAATTGACAATCAACCTGGGTTAAAAATTTTAACCAGTGAATATGATTTTGACCTGTAACATCTGTGTTTCAAATATTATTTTGATTTCTTTCTTTTTTTACTTTAATGTGTTGTAACTTTTTTCTGCAGGAAGAGGAGCGTCGACTGCGGGATGAGCACATAGCATATCAGCAACAGCAAGCCAAAGTACAACGTGAAAGGCAGGAAGATTTGTTAATGAGAGAAGCTAAAGCCAAAAAAGAAGTGATGAAGGTGATGAGGGCAAAAAGGAAGCGTCTTCAACAAAGAGAGGTGAGTAAGGTGGCTTAAATATTTGTGTGCTTTAAGGTAAAACTGTTTTGGTCACCATGTCAGTCAGGAAACAAAATGTTGTGTCTAAGGTTGATGGTAAGCAGCTGATCTGGGTATTTCTGAGTGGAAGATCTTTCAATCCACACTTACCATCAATGCAGGTCAAGCGTACCCCCCAAGATTCTATTAATGAATTGATTATTTGAAAAATGAATCTTTTAGTTGTTCCCATAACTAGTGTTGAATTCAAATCGGCATTCCTACATGAGCAATGGCAGGCAATATTTTATGAGAACTTCCCAGTAACTGGTAAGATAAAACATCTTTGAATGGATTAAATTTCTCAGAAGACATTCACATCAAATTCAGGGAAACTGAGCTGATAGAAATGTCGTAACTGCCTCACGTGTGAATTCACGGCTTATTACACGTGCAAGAATGCAGAGATGAATCTAAAGTCTACAACTACCAATGGATTCAACTTTCCAGTAATAAATTCATTAATGGAATCTTGGGGGTTACGTTTGACCTAGCTTGACTGTAAAGTTGCAACCATTTTGGTTGTCGTGGAAATCACAAAACAGTAATCATTTTGGCTGTGTATATTATGTGTTCATTATGGTGTATGTATTGGTAGAAAATATATCTTGACTAAATTTTCCAAAAAAATAATAAGCAATTTAAGTCAATGGTCGAGCCTGTTTTATTCAATGTAATTTTTTTGTTCTAAATCATAGGACCTTATGATGCAGCAAGATCGTTTGATCCAAAACAGGATTCACAGAGCATTCCGCAGAGCAGAGGAACAACTGCTGAAATCACTGACAGCAAGAAAGGGAGAAGTGAAGGCAAGTTTATGTTGTAAAAATGTGCTAAATTTCTCAAGAAATAGTGCTGCTGTGATTGGGGGAATCTTGGGGCTTGTGCAGTCGAACCTCTATTATCTGGACTTTTCGATTATCCAGACTCGTTACTTGTTGGTCCCGTATTTTTCATGAATATAAATAAGACGTGATCTTCAAAAATTGAAACGTTAAGTTCATGAATCCTTTCAAATGTGTGTTAAAAACACTGTTGTGATCTGTTTCGAACACGAACACTCAAAACAGTAACTTTTTTATTTTGTTAATACATAGTACATACAGCCCGTATGTAAATGCAAGTGGGAGCTGATTCACAATTAAATTTCGTTTTCTTTATTCCCTATCTTTACATTATTGTCTCATTAATATTCATATTTTCGATTATCCGGACTCTCGATTATCCAGACTATTTACTCAAGTCCCAGCAAGTCTGGATAATCGAGGTTCGACTGTACTCATGTATTATTTGTAGGTTTTGGTTTGGTTCAGTTTATGTTTCATCCAGGTCTCCAAGTTTGCACCTCATTTAAGATCAATTTTCTTTGTCTTCAAAATTATGCCTCAGTTTGGAAATTGCTCAATATTCAATAGGGACCTAACTATTCAACAGTGGTAGTGATCCAATTTCAACTTTCTGAAAGTCACCTTTTGGTAACTTAGTTAGTTTCTCTAGTTACTTGGGTTTTAATTGGTTGATAAGATTACCTCGACTACTTGTCTATCTCTAGACAGAACAAAAAAGTCAGCAGTCTCTTTTTTTACTTCTCGGGTGCAGTCCTTGTTTGTTGCCGCTTGCGGCTTTGCCTATCACTGCTTGTGTGTATATGTTACATGTACCTGTGGAGTAATGTTGGATACAAAAAGAGCTGGCTCGTGGTCTATGATCATGCGAGCTTGACAGTTATTGTAAAATATAATAATATAATTATATTTGTCAGGCTCAACATTGCTACATTTCCTGTCATAACACTATTCCGTATGTATTTGTCTTTCATTTTCAGGCCATGTATGGTGATTTGATCCTGGCTGACGGTCAGTATGGTGGAAGTAAAGGACGACGGTGGAAAGTGGATTGGAACAGAACTCCACAGCCAATCCAGATTAAACTTAAGTGTCTGAGAGGGGTCAAAGATAAGCTACCAGGTAAGAAGCACAGTTGTGTTTCATCTTATCCTTACAGGGGGTTTGGATTTTTATGTTGTATTTGTCGAACAGGTTTACTTTCCCAAATCATGAAGTACATAAACAAATTCAAAATAAGTGGTTAAAGAGAATTTTTTGAAGTAAACAAATAATATTTTAACTAAAATGGATGTCAACGTCATCCTGTGTCTTAGCGGTATCCACAATCAATATTGTTATGAGTCTGCCTGGTTCAGGCTTAAAGTTTTGTGTTCAGTCCTTGCGGTACCTTTTTTTGTAGGCAAGAAATTTTGCTCCACCGTCTTTCATCATCCAGTGCTGTCTTGTTCAAAGCTGGGTTACGATAACCCAGTGTCAGAGCAAAATGTACATTCAGATCTGCGAGCCAAAAGCAAACTCAGTTTCATTCTTTTTCAATCTTTTTGTATAAAATTTGAAGATTGGATATGCTCTAAAAGCAATAGAGAAAATTATCCTGGAAAATGCTTTTGAAAAAAACAGGTGAAAGAAAGCGAGATAAAATGTAACCCCTGCTTTGTGCTAATGGGCCTTCAAACAACTGGGCCCAGGGGTATAAAAATATTAATGAGTACTGGCAACATACTTTCTGGTGGTGACCCTGTGATGGACTAGCATATCCACTAGTGTTTTGCTAGTGTGCTACAATAACTGGGTTAAACTGTAGTCATGTGTGTCTTCTTGGCTCATGTATGCCTTTACCTATGATTCAGGCTTGGCTATCAATTCTTATGTAGTAGCCTTTAAAACTTACATGTAGTGACCCAGGGACTATTAATGCACTGGTCTTACATGTATGCAACCACTAGGCCAGACCTGCACTTAAGAAAGCTCATGGTGATTTTTGCCGCATAAGAGGCTCTATTTTAATCAGTGTTTTTTGCTATTCTCACTCCAGCTGGTCGCTATGTTTTGATGGTATCACTGTATGACAGACTGGGTGGCCATGTTCTCAAGTGGTCCAATCTCAAGGGACAGCAGTGGGGTGGAGCTACCTTACCTCTACAGCACGATGGAGAGTTCTTTAACATAGAAGTTAAGGTTGGTGCTCGAATGTTTCTTCGCAAAAACGGTAGTGTAAGTATACTTTGCAATTTCAAGTGCTTGCCAAATATCACAACTGGCTGGCTAGACTGGTCATTTTGAAAATGAAGTAGAATTCTTTTTTAGTTTTTTTTTTGGTCCAAAAAACCACCACAGCAGTGCACAATTTTTGATGTCCCTAAGGAGTGAAGGGATACGGCAGTATTCACAGGGTAGCAAAATTCATACATAATGAAATTATTAATTTGGACTTAATTCTGCTATGGAATGTTGGAAACTTTCTTTTCAAATGGCATTAATGTGAAAATATATCTTTCCAATGTGATAAAATCAAAACAGGATAATGTTATTATGTGGTCTGTGTAAAGAAAACAGATCAGTTTTGAAGATCTAACACCTCCCTGTTTAGGTTACAGAGACAGTTGGTGTTGCAATCACTTATTATTTTTGTTTTGATACACTTATTTTTACATGTTTTTTCAGATTGATCAGAGTGTGTTCACAGTGTGTCCATCTAAGCCGGACGTCCGTCCAGGCATGATTCTTGTATTTGAACTGTTTATTCTGCGGGGGAGTGTCACTCCTACTGACAGGGTGGTAGGGTGGGGCTGTTTCCCCATTTGCGATGGAGAGTTCAACATTGTTGATGGAAAGTAAGCAATATCCCTCTTTCTTAGTATCTTGTAGTTTGCATTTACTCATTGGGTGGGAGTTGGGGAAGGGAGGGAAAGGAGACCTGTTGTATTCCCCCACCCCCTTCTCCCACCCAACAGCCTTCTTGTAGGCTTTGTTGTAATTAAGAAATGGTAAACATGCGGCGTGCAACCATGGAGTTATGGATGCACGCAGGAGGTTGCTAAGCACGAAAGAAGTGTAATATCGCCTCGTGTGACTCTAGCTTCTTAAGTGCTTAGCAAACCTCCCAAGTGCATCCATAACTCCATGGTTGCACAGCTGCAACATTTACCATTTCTTTTATAACATAATCAAAAGAGAAAAACATTATTTTCCATTTGCCTTCGGTTGAGTCATCCGTCCGAGTTCATGTATGCTACCATCTGCCCGCGCGTAAACAAATGATGTTCTATGTTTTTCAAAAACTTGCCTTTGAGTTTTTCTTCCGCTGAATCAACCGTTCTCCGTCTTCAGGTAAATTGCAAAACGTTTTTCGTTGTTATTCTGAATGGAATCTGTCTACTTGCTCTTAATGTTGGGGTAAAAACTTTGAGGGAAAACTATAGCTGCAACTATAAACACCAACTAAAAAGACTCTAAAAAATAAGCTAAAACTAAATAAATGAAATAATTATCAAGCTTACTTATGGGACAATTTTTGAAATAAACGTAAAGTAGAAATGAGAAAATTTGACTGTAATTCCTCTATACGGTGGCCCACAACTGTCACCGCAAAACCAAAAATCTCACGGCAAAACCAAAAATCTCACGGCAAAAACAACATACCTCACGACAACACCAGAAACCTCACGGCAAAACCAAAGTCCTCACGGCAATACCAAATACTTCAGAGCAAAAACCAAATACCTCACGGCAAAAGCAAATACTCACGGCAAAACCAAAGCTATTTTGCTTTTGCTGTGAAGTATTTGGTTTTGCCGTGAGGTTTTTGGTTTGCCGTGATGTTTTTGTTTTTGCCGTGAGGTTTTTGGTTTTGGCGTGAGGTATTTTGTTTTTGCCGTGAGCTTTTTGGGTTTGCCGTGAGGTATTTTGTTTTTGCCGTGAGGTTTTTGGGCGTAGTTACTAAAACAAGGAATGACCTACAATGACCTACAATGACCTACAATGATCTACAATGACCTACAATGACCTACAATGATCTACAATGATCTACAATGACCTACAATGAGCTACTATGACCGAACGTGTACTCCCTGTAATGAACTAAAATGAAGATTTTAGAAAAAGACAAAAAAAAAAAAAAGATCAGGGGACGTGTGTCGTAGTTACTAAAACAAGGAATAACCTACAATGACCTACAATGGCCTACAATGACCTACAATGATCTACGATGAGCTACTACGAGCTACAATGAGCTACTACTAGCTAAAATGAGTTAAAATAAGCCCGACAATGAGCTACAAAATGACAGACAATGATGTTTGTCGTGTGTCACGCTTGGACGTGACACTAGGCTCATGGTATTAAATTGCCAAGCACATTTTGAAAAGGCAAAACCAAAATTGTACCTGAACTCAGGTAACTTGAGAAACTTGAAAATAGATTATGGCAATCGCGTTTTTACCGGTTTAGCACTATTACACCCTGTATTGACGGAAGTCATGCAGGCACTTCCTCATTTGGCCTAGATGGGTATGGGCCGCTGAGCAGGATATGGATTTTACTATTTAGCGTTACAAACAGAGCATCCTGTTGGACCGGAAGCCATTTAAAGGGTCTTATGATGTCTTATACAGGCCAGGGTACTTAAAAAAAATTAACAATTTTTCTTTTGAACAGGATCAGAATTTGAAGGCCTGCTACTCCTTTGTTCACTTCTACCCTTACATCTCTTGAAGATCCCCCTCCCCGGATCGACAGTTGAGGTGACTTTGTTTGTTCAATTTGTTTGAAAAAAAGACAAGACAAAATAAAACTAATACGAAAGGTTGCAAGGGATGGTTTGGACAAAAGTCACAGTATCATCATACATGTATTATTACACTGTAAATTTATCTCCAAGCGTAATAATTAGAGACGCTGTCATCGTTAAATGGGCTGTCATGCAGTAGACTAAACACGTTACGTTTATGCACACGTCCCCTGATCTTTTTTTTTTTGTCTTTTTCTAAAATCTTCATTTTAGCTCATTACAGGGATTACACGTTCGGTCATAGTAGCTCATTGTAGGTCATTGTAGATCATTGTAGGTCATTGTAGATCATTGTAGATCATTGTAGGTCATTGTAGATCATTGTAGATCATTGTAGGTCATTGTAGATTATTGTAGATCATTGTAGGCCATTGTAGATCATTGTAGATCATTGTAGGTCATTGTAGGTCATTGTAGATCATTCATTGTAGGCCATTGTAGGTCATTGTAGATCATTGTAGGTCATTGTAGGTCATTGTAGGTCATTGTAGATCATTGTAGGTCATTGTAGGTCATTCCTTGTTTTAGTAACTACGGGTTTTTGGGTTTGCCGTGAGGTTTTTGGGTTTGCCGTGAGGTATTTTGTTTTTGCCGTGAGGGTTTGGTTTTGCCGTGACAGTTGTGGGCCACCATACCTTTAGAATAACGGGTAACGCTAATTTTAAAAAGAAATTAACTAGCTTTGTATCGAAATCTGTCTGGGGAAATCCAGCTGTGAAAGTCAAAGTTACAACTGAAATTCGCTGACACACAGCCGGCCCTGAAGCTGTGGTTTTTCGACTGTTCTCTAATCGACTGTTATGAATGAACACTGAGGAACAAAATAATACACCCAGAAGTTATTTTTTGAAAAATTTATTTGAAAACCCAAGTGTTTCTGTACTCAAATGAAATTCGCTTATTCCAGCGTAAGGGACGGACCATTAGAAAACTTATTGGGGTGGGGGCGAAGTACCAAAAAAAAATTCGCGCAAGGGAAAATTAAATGAAAAAAAGTTCTTGCTATGACCTAAAAAAAATTCATACAAGGAATTTGATAACGAAGAAAAATTCCTGCGGCTCGAAAATTCTCCTCCCCCCAATAACTTATCTAGTGGTCAGTCCCTAATGTGCCCGTTTAAACTCAACCAAAATTTTTAATCGATACGATGAAGACTTCACAACTAAGCTGTCTCGAATTTGAGCGTGTTTCCTAAAATATTTGCTTGAATTTAGCATCAGCTTGACCAAAAAGTCAATAACACAATGCTAATTGATAAATTTACATTTCAAACAGGCTTTCTCTTCTATAGAAAACACAAAAAATGTACCTTAAATCTTCGCTCGCTCGATTTTCCTTCAGCCGATTCTTGCGGCGAGGAAAACAGTGATTAATTCATCCTGGGCAAATTTGTCGCCTGATCTTTTGTCTTTTTTCCTTCAAAACGACAGCTTAGTATTTTCTTCAACTTCCACTTCTCATCTGTGCATTTCATCGGTGTATTTTACCGTCAGGAGAGGAGATTTGTTGAATTTGCCTAAATTTTACTGCGCTAGCTCAGTTTCTTGACGTGCACCCACGGGCAAATGGTAGTGGCTAACTGACCAGTCAGAGCGCACAATTTACTTTTGTTGTCTTATAATTTACATTACAGTCAACTTTATTAATTTTAAATGGTAGAATCCATTGTGTTTTACTTTTTGTTAACCTAGCCTTGTAGCATATTTGGGACTATATAAATGCACAACACAGTACAGTATACCTCATGTACCTGCAAATGTTATGCATTCTGTGGTGTACAAGTGAGCTCTCTGCTTTGAAACTGGAAGAATCAGGGTTTGGCCTGTTAAGATTCTGCCAACATAGCAGGTATATGTAGTATAAATTTTGTAGAGAGAAGAGCGAGTGAAAAAAATTATATGAGTGTGTGTGCCTTCCATGAGGAGACATGATTTGAGGGTGCTGAATTTCTGCACTTCACTTGTTTTGCTCTTCTTTTTCTGAAAAAAGAATAGAACTTGCAGTTTAAATTGAAAATACAGTTGAATGTAAGGCTTCAAATGGAATATAATTATGGTATCTCTTTTACCTCTTGTGGTTCTCTAAAGGATAGCTATCTTGCATAATTACCGTAAAATTCCGAAAATAAGCCCTGGGGCTTATATTTTTTAAAGGCCTTTTTTGAGGGACTTATTTTTGGAGGGGCTTATATTCGGAGGGGCTTATCTACGGAGGGAATTTTGGGTCTTAAAATCGATTGGGCTAGCCTTATAGTTCGAAGAAAATTTACCGTTTTTGCTTTTTTTTTACTTTGTATTTGAGGGCAATTTTCCAATTACAAGCCGTCGGGGGGCTTATATTTGGAGGTCCGAGTTAACGGAGGTTTTTCACGTTACCGGTTTGGAGGGCTTATATTTGGAGGGGCTTATTTTCGGAATTTACGGTATGTTTTGCTCCTTACTTTATTGATTATTCTCAACAAACAATAACACACCATTATTAATTCCTTTGCAGATACAAGGCGCCTTTTCTGAGAGGTGATATGGATCCTCATATCGATAAACATGAGAAAATTGAAGAGCTGATGGCTGATGATCTGGAAAACTGGCTGTGTAATCTTTATTTTGAGATCGTCAAATTGCCCAGGTAGGGAATGTTGCAATTCAAGGAGTCTGTTACGGGTTTTTTTTGTACTGTACAAGGTGGCTCTTTTAGTCTAACCTAACATTTAATTTATCTATGGACAAGACCCTTTGGTCTGACCATGAAAATGAGGAGGTGAAATTATACTGTAAAAGGTGTTTATAATGCTACTCAAATGGAAGCTACTGAGCAGTACTCTTCTGTGGTGCTGTTTATCCTCCGGTACAAAGTAGTTCCATCTTTTAGGTCTATGAGTGAACTTCTGATGTGTGACCATTCAGTTGAAGAGCTAACCGCGAGTTAATTTTGCCATACAACGTGGGTTCAACTTTTGAACTTGTGGACGAAGTTCTTGTTTGATCTTTCAAATAAACGCCACTGCTTAGAATTTCCATTTTTAACGCCAGGTTTTTCTAAAAAGAAGTTTGAATTTTTCTACTCTGTGCAGGTACATGGCTGGTCAAAAGGAATATGAAGTTGAACTGCAGTTTACATCAGGAATTCTCAGTTACCCATCGCGCACAAATATCGATGAAGAAAACATTGACGGAGAAGAACCCATCTTTGGGTCACGGATAGACCTCAAGTCACCCTCTCCCTCTAGCAGCCGACGAGGCAGCAGAATCAGTATGATGGGGTGAGTTGTTTACCCTGGGATACTCCTGACAACCCTTGGGATACTTTTCATTACCCTGTAGTAGTCTTTGTACCCTAGGGGTACTCCTTATGCCATAAGGGCACTCTTATAACCCTAAGGGCACAAATCATAACTTCAAATCACCCTCTCCTTGAAGCAGCCAGCGAGGCAGCAGGATCAGTCTGAAGGGGTAAGTTACTTGCCCCGGGATACTTCTGACAACCCCTGGGATGCTTTTGATTACGTTGGAGTAGTCTTTGTACCTAAGGGGTGCCCTTCATACCATTGAGGCGCTCCTTGTGACCCTAAGGGTTCTGCTCATAACCTATGTTGTAAGGCTGGATTATCAGCTGCTATTTAGGAAATAAGCCCGCGCTTCTGCCCCAAATAGGTCCGAGGGAACGGCGGAAATGGAGCCTACTATGTTCTTGACTAAACTGTAAAGGCGGCCAGTTACTCGAGTTAGAAGCTACTATGTTGAGGTTTTATTGCAAGGCACGAAATTTTATTGAATTTTTCGATCCATCCCGTGATTATATTGGCCCCCGCCGTGACAGAAATAAAAATGTGGGTAAAGGATCACTCACCACAAATAAAACACAGTCAAACAAAGTAAATTTACTACTATGATTCACAGTTCTTGCCGTTGTCGACGACAATTAAATTTGTATTTAACTATTTTTTTTTGGCGTGTATTCAGGTCCAGTTTCTTTGGAAGCTCAGCGCATATTGAATCGGCCGTGGAAGAGAAGGAGGGCATGGGTTCTAGCCACAATCTACAGGTTGAGGTTCCTGAGATGAGAAGAACTGTAAGTGATAAACTGTAGTTTTCACATTAAATTCTTGTACTTACTGTACTTCAGTTTAAAACGCGTGGTAGTAAATACATTTAACGAGCATTTAAGCAAAAAACAGCCCTTCTTATTCAGATATGAACTAAATGTGTATTCTTGATGTAGTTATAGTTAGATGAAAGTGGAAATAATATTTCGTTGGCATATAGAGTGTAGGAGCCAACAATTAGATGGAATTAGTATAGGTGATAGCATGATTTGTAGTGATATTTGGCATAAATACCAGTGATATTATCAATCATATAGAGTTGATAGTTCAAAATTGTTATACGAAATTTCACTAGCCGTTAGGCAAGTGAAATTTGAGACAATTTTGAAATATCACAAGTGGTATTTATGCCAAATATCACATGCAAATCATGTTATTATTTGTTTATACTACTATCCGCAAAAGGTTTGTAATTGTCACATGTGGGTACTTCAAATTAAGGTGAAATACCACTGCTCTAAGCCAATCAAATTGCAGAAATTTCTCATGTGGTAGTATAAATTTTCTTGTCCTTCCTATGCGCGAATGCAGGTTAGAGTACTACGTATTACGGTGACTGGGGCGTCTTGAACAAAACGAAACGAAACAATCAGACTGTATAAGGCGAACTTTTAAAACCAAGGCAACCAAAAAAATTCAGCCAATCAGCTCGTAGAATTAATAGTTGACTCGAACGATTTCAGTCGTAATTAATTTTTCGCTTTTTTTTGTCTCTTTGCGTTGGATTTACCACAGTTATGCTCTAGATGTTAAACTTTTTTACTTACAAGCTGAATGCGTATGTTTTCAGTCTCTTGCCGTCCCCGACCCAATGTTACGTCAGCGCCGTTCATCCGCCTCTTCACGCCGGTTGTCACGCCCCGTGACTACGCACACGTCACGCAGGGCAGCGGAAGGGGATGCCTCTAGTGATGGTAGCGGGACTGATTACTCTGACGATGAAGTGCTTATGTTAAAGAAAGACGATGGATTTAGGCCAGTCAAGGGTCAACCTGGCATGTACTATAAGGTTTGTATCAGCATCTCAGTCGAGATCTTGTTTTCATTGATAAACTAAACATAGACTACGATTTGTCCCTTAGTTTTAAGAGAACACGGTAAAATGAGCGAAATACGTGAACTCGTGAACAATCGACGCGCGAGTTTCTATTTTCCGCCCTTCACGTGTTTTGTTTGTCTATTAAAAATCAAAATAACAAGGACAAGAACAGCGTCAAGAAACTACTCGCAGTCTTTACTGGACACCTAGATGAATCATCAGGTGACAAGTGGAACGAAAATCTTTTCCCTCTCTCTTCTTTATCAAAATCCGAATAGACCAAATAGTATTAAAAATTTTCAGAGAATTAAGTTTACTAGAAAGAATTAGCCTGTCGTTTTTAAGTTGTTATTGTTGTCAAACTGGTTTTGCGAGTGCGAGTATCTAACTGTATCCAAGCAACATGCAGCGCATGCTCAGCAGAGATCACGTCTTGAAATAGGCCATTTGCCTGATGACGTCATTTTACTACTACGACCAGAATCCTTCAGAGGTTTGCTTTCTTTTGCAGATTAAAGCTTTTGTTACTCAAACCTCGCTGGGACTACCAAATTTGAGTGTGAAAGGAAAAACGAAAAAGATTGTGGTCGTAGTAATAAAATGGCGCCATCGTGCAAATGGCCAATTTCAAAGTCAAAACCCAACGAATAGTTGTGTCATAGGTCATAAACCTGTCCTTTTGTTTGTCAACTTAAAAAAGTGAAGGTTTTGTTCTATTACGTCCAAAAGAATTGATTCTCCGACCTAGAATGTAAACATGGCAAACTGACATCGGCTTTTCTACCATGGTAATTAGCCGGAGTTTAAAAAAAACGGGTCTCTGAACCCTATCAGTTGGCCGGTAATTTGAAGAATTACTTTTCCATTTCAGAAACATTTGAACAACCCAGTAGATGTCCACGCCAAGAAAATGTTCACCATGCTTCCAAAAACACCACTTATGACGCGAAAGAAGAAGCGGAAGAAGCTGACCCATTTGGAAGAACTGGAAGAACATACTTTCACAGTACAGTAAGTAACGCCTGCCTGTTTGGCGATAAGATAAAGACGGCGGCCTCCCGAAGAAGAAGCGGGAAACTCATTTGCTAAGTCTATCTTTAGGGAACCTGACAACAACGTCAACAGCAAAATATTCAATTATTTATAAAAAAGACTTTAGTTCCTGTTCTTCGCGGTTATTCCAACCCTACTATGTAACTCAAGTATCTTGAAAATGAACTTTTAAGCTCCGAAGTTAACAAAGGCAATGAGAATTTTACTGGCACTGCCTAAAAACCTAGAGTTAAACATTTCACGTTATTGTTCTTTAACGCCGCGCTTGTCCAGGGAACGTGCAAAGGGATTGTTATAACTCATCAAACATGTGGCTTTCACGCTACCAATTCTCTTAGTACCGCCGTTTAGGACACTCATGCTCAGCAAAATATTCACTTATTTATAAACGAGACTTTAGTTCCTGTTCTTCGCGGTTATTCCAACCCTACTTTGTAGCCCAAGTATCTTGAAAATGAACTGTTAAGCTCTGAAGTTGACAAAGGCAATGAGAATTTTACTGACTCTGCCTAAAATCCTAGAGTTAAACATTTCACGTTATTGTTCTCCAATGCCGCGCGTGTCCAGGGAACGTGCAAAGGGATTGTTATAACTCATCAAACAAGTGGCTGTCACGCTACCAATTCTCTTAGTACCGCCGTTTAGGACACTCATGCTCAGCAAAATATTCACTTATTTATAAACGAGACTTTAGTTCCTGTTCTTCGCGGTTATTCCAACCCTACTTTGTAGCCCAAGTATCTTGAAAATGAACTGTTAAGCTCTGAAGTTGACAAAGGCAATGAGAATTTTACTGACTCTGCCTAAAATCCTAGAGTTAGACATTTCACGTTATTGTTCTCCAATGCCGCGCGTGTCCAGGGAACGTGCAAAGGGATTGTTATAACTCATCAAACATGTGGCTTTCACGCTACCAATTCTCTTAGTGCCACCGTTTAGGACACTCATGCTCCTTTTCTTAAACTACAGACCTCCATGGTCGAATAAAGGACACATCCCCCGCTATGACCGAGAGAAGATGCAGTATGTTGGCCGTCAGCTCATGGCTGAGCTAGGCCTATCTCAATGGCGGTCTCGGGAGTTCTGGGCCATGCTACTGTTAATTGCCTTCACTTGGTGGCTGAGACTATATGCTCACTATGGAGGACAGTGGGTCTACCTTCAGGCACTTGCCGTTCCTGTTAGCAAGTAAGTAGCATTCATTAATAAATTGAAAAAGTTTTTTTTTTGTGCATTTGGCAACCGTGCCTTGTTTTCCACTTTTCGCGATTTTATGTTTTCCCGCTTGCTCTCTTGACATCAGCCTCAGGTTTTCTTGCTCTTGACAGCCGTTTCTTGTTTTCCACTGTTGGCTCGAGTTGGCACTGAGTTTATGTTTTCCCGCTCTTCGCACACGTTTCATGTTTCCCGCGCTTGACAGCAGCTTCAAGTTTTCCCGCGCGTATCAACAAGTTCTCCCACGCCTGCAGCCGTTTCGTGTTTTCCCACCCTTATCACTGGCTTCATTATTTCTGCTGGCCTCACTGGCGCACTTGTCTATTACGTAGCCGTCATTTGTCTTGTCACGCAACGCTGCTGCCCTTACAGCCCGCCAAAAGGAAAGGAGCATAGTCGTGACGAGACAAGTAACGGCTTTTTAGTCACTTCAATACGGCGCATAGGTTTCCTATGATTTTGTTTTCAGCGGGCCTTAGCTCTTTTCATTTTGCCACTTGTTCATCTCTTGTCCATCCCTAGGCCAGCTAATCTTTTTTCATCTTCACTTCTTTACTGATTTATTTTGTTTTAATCTTTTCCACCACAGATACGATTTTTTGGCGTACACAGTGACTCTCAACTACCAAAGCACGTTGCTTAAAACACGTGAAGAGATCAGTATGGTGGTATTAGGACCTTTCACTAATATCATCATATTCTGTTTGACTGTAATATTTTCCTGGATTCTACAGCGGTTGTACGGTACCTCTCCCAACATCTTCTCACGGTTTATCATGGCCTATGGGATCAACGTCTTATTGGATCCGATATGGATCTTAATTGTGGATTCCGCCCTCATGAGGTATGATGCTCTGTGATGACCTTTGTTAAAGAAACTTTTGAACCGAAGGTTTTAAAGCAGCCTACGAATGCAGGCAGATTAAGTGGTGGACAGCTAAATATACTTGTATACGCTAGCAGGCTGCAAAGGTTAAGCGAGACAAACTTTTTTATCAGTTAAAAATGAAAATTGCAGTCAGTTTAGTTTTTAGTAAAGACTGGACTGGTCGATGGAATATATTTTTGCTCAGGAAATTGTTTTAAAGAGTATTGAATCTCCTTATATTTAGTTTGCTTTCCAACAATGGAAGACCAATGTGATAGAGTAAATTCATAATTAAATTCATTCTACGAAGAAAAAGTATTTTTTCTTTCTTTTCTTTTTTAAAAGAGGTACCCATGTTTCATTCGACAGTGTTCAGAAATGTTTCGTACTGTTTTTGCTGGCAACAATTTAGTCTCCTTTGTCTACCAGACGTGTTGAAGCTCTTTGTAAATTGTTTCAAAGATAACTACTTATCAAGAGAAAGGGTCATCATTGGCATGAGAATTAATAAAATGATTAGCAAGGGGAAAATGCTATGATCTTTTAAAAATTATCTCATCTAGTTAGTCCTCTAAAACCTCTTTATACAATGTTTTAAAGAAATCGATATTTTCAACTACTTGTCTAGTCGGAATAAGTCCCCAAGATCGAGTGACAAACATCAGTTCTCCCCAAAGTAACAATATCAATACACAATCAAGATAAAAAGTCGCGAGAATTTATAAAATGATCACCAAGGAGATAGTGCTTTGATCTTTTAATAAATTCTCCCATCTACTTATTTAATGTAATATGGAGATCAGTCTTGAGAATTTGTACTTTGATCTTCGAGCTTTAAGGATTTAAACTTTTCTTTGTTATAGGTATGTGAACGTGGGAGGAGATGTGCCAATAGGAGATGCCTTCAAACTCTACTGGCATTTTATCCGCTTTGAGAACAACGGAGCTGTGGGAATAGTTTTGACAGTGTTTCTGTACATTGTTACCATTTTCACCTCCTCTGTCGTCATCTACTTTTACTTCCTTCGAATTCATAACAACGGTCGCCTCATGGACGTTTACCACCGTCTCCACGCGCGCGAGGATGAGTTTTTCATTCCTTACGATCTGGAGATATCAAACGTGGAGCTAAGTTACATATCCAAGAAAGCAGAGCAGTACCGCGGGGAGGAGGGAGAGAGGAGAAAAACGGCTGTGTATGACTACATTTGGGAAGAAGAACAGGTAAAATTTGTTCTCTTTGCTTTTGTGGATATGTTTTGTGCGTGCTTTGTATTATTTTGTTAGAATTGTATCGGCTGAACGGTTACAAAATTTTCCCGCGTAAACCTGGTTGAGCAGCGCGGTAAAGAACTGCTTTGAAGTTACGTTGTAAAACAATGGTCAGAATCAAAAGTTTTCATTGGTTTGTGCCTAATCACTCTGATCCAGTCCTGCTCTTTACAGATTGACGAGTCAGACATGGGTACCTCGGACCGCAAGAAGACTGGGCACCGTGAAATCACTACACACGTGTCCATACACACGATTCACCTGGATGGATTGCGGGAATTGTATAGGCACTTCCTTAGGCTGCCTGATGGTGCTGTTGTAGAGGTCAGTATTCTACACATTTGGTTGGAGTGCCTCGACATGGATCCATGGCACTGGTGGATCGATATGAACGGTGGGGTGGTGTTTGGGGCCCTCATCAAGGCTATGAGATTAAAGGAGAGGGGTTTCTCTCCAAATTTCCTGGCCCTTTAGGCCTCGATTTGGTCTGAATGACTGCTGTGCCCCATGAGCCTTATAACCGTAGTCTGCTTGACAATTAAAATAGTTTTTAATTACACTTAACATTGAGGTCTGGTACGAACATCTCAACCAAAAGAGATCCTGCCATAAGAAGTACCGGCCGAGTTTAAGGAGGCAGTGTGATGTAGCGGTTAGACACAGGGTCCAGAGGAGTTTCGTGTGAATAAATGAATTACTTATTTAAAGTCTTCACCTTGAAAAATGTCTATACCTGTCGCTTAGCGCTATTAATTAGCCTAATGGGATCTTAATGAATCTACTGTAAACGATTTCTTCGCCTCTTATCTGACCCAGATCGACTTTGTTGTTCGCCATTTTGAAAATCAATAACCGCAAGCCATATCCTCGCTGAAGCACGGAACGTCGCCCGAAGGGTGACCGAAGGCCGTCGCCCGAAGGGCGACCGAGGCACTGTAAGCCCTCAGTCTCTTGGTTTGCGGTCAACAGAATGTGTAACGAAACTGTAACGCGATCAAAATAACCCATTTTTAGAGTCCGATCTTGCGAGCCCTCAGTCTCTTGGTTTGCGGTCAACAGAATGTGTAACGAAACTGTAACGCGATCTAAATAACCCATTTTTTTCAGAGGTTTTCGACGGGTTTTGATGTTCTAACGACAAACACATCTCCTCTGGACCCTGTGGTTAGAGCGCTGGAATTTTGATCCTGAGGCCCCGCGTTCAAAACCAGCCGTAACCGCGAGCTGAATTTGTCTTAACGATACCCCCGAGTTCAACTTGTCGGTCACGATTTTGAATAGCCAAATAGTTTGCCTCCGGTCAGTTTGGATTCTTAACCCTGTTATTTTCATTTTCAAATGTTTGTTTCTTCCCTTATTTGCGGGCTACAAAAAAAACTGCTGGATAACCAGTAATTGTGGTTCCCCTAGAAAGTCAATAGGGAGCTTAAGCAACGACCACGGCGACGGCAATGAAAACGGCAAAAAAGCAATAGGACGGTTTAGATTAGCAAAACAATAACTTTGCACTTGCATTACGCTTTTTGGAACATTTCTTTGCTGTCGTTGCACGACTACGACGTGAAAGTGCCTAATTTCACGTTTTATCGAGGACGGGAACACAAGACAAAAACTTTATTTTTTGTCTTGAACTTTGATAGAGTCGTTTAGAATTCAGCTCCAAAAAACTTTGCCAACATTTGACGAATTAATCGAGATGCAACAAGCGCGATAAAGTTTCAGGCAGCGTGAATTCACTTTTTAAGTGACGTTTTCGTTGTCGTCGCCGTCGCCGTCGTCTTTGCTTAAGCTCCCCAATGTTCATCAACCTCGTCCCCAGGGCTTTGAATGTTCATTTATCCTTTCTTGCCTATCTATAGGTGTTTGGAGAAATGGGTGTGGTGGGAATGGATGAGAGTATCAAACAGGCTCTCATTAAAGGAACTACGTACCAGTCCATGGACAGCGCCAAGGGCTCACGGGCGAGTATACGAGGGAGGTCCCGGACCGGGTCAGGAATTAGCGAGTCATCACTTCGTAGGCCTTCAGTTATGCTAGAAGTTCCCAAGACTTCGCGGGCACCCTCACCAGTGTAGGAAAGAGGCGAGCCCGCTTTGCGAAACGTAAATGTATAAAGCACGATCGAGGCATTTTCTGGCATAGGAAAATTGAGTCACTGGATTTTAGATAAAGGTTACTGTCATGGGAATTCTTGGAATTCTTTCTTACAACCTAAGCAAATATTTGTAAACTTGCGCTATAGGGTACCTGCTCCCCTAACCCAACGTTAACAAGAACTTCTCACTTAGGTCAAAATGTTGAGTTAAGGGAGGAGTGGGTGGGCATTTTTCATTTGCGCAGATCAGTATAAAATTCAAGGACTCTTGCCCACCTACCCCTCCCCTAATTCAACGTTAATACTAATGTCTCACTTAGGGTTTATAGATTTAATTATAGAACCTGAGGAAGTAAGGCTAACTTCAATCCTTTTCTTGGTCATCATTGGGTAAATCCATCCTTAAATTGTTTCATTCTTAAGTATTTATGAAGCAATTCATTACAAAGTTGAACTTTTTACATATCTTCATTGTTGCAAGTACAACTTTATTCTTTATTTTTTTCTGTCTACTTGGGTCATTGGTCTTGATAAAACAAGAGATTCTCGCATCAGTCGTACAGAATTAGTCAGTATGGAAAATAGCCACCTTTATGAGTTATTATGACCATCGCCAGTGCGTGATCTTTCACGAGTCTTTGGTCCAGAATAAACTTGAGTAAAGTTGTAGGTCTGTTTTTTACTGACTTTTACACTTTGTCCATTCAGTGAAGGAGATTTGCATTTTAGTCAAGACAATTATCCCTAAGATTTTCTTGCCGGACAAGACTTCTTTGTAAATATTTTTACTTAACTATTGAAACTACAGGTAATGGTTTTTAACAAATCCAAGAACCTTTTCACGTATATTTATTTTTAACCTAGTTAGTGCCATCTAAAAAGTGATACCGTAGCTTCATTTATCTTTTACATTCTTTGTGAACATTCATGCACGGTTGGTTACACATGCGCTGCTACGACGTTTGTAATGTACTTATTTTAACCCTTTCAATCTTTTAGACTACAGTAATCACGGTGTAGGTTATTTATTGATTCTACTAGAGAACGCAAGTAACGTAACGTAACGTAACGTAAAGTAAGAACACATTTCTGGTTCACCTGAAATGTGTTGTAGTCAATAGCCTCTTTGAACTGGATGTCTATTTTATATACAACGAAGGAATAATTTTGTAATAAATAATTATTGCAGCAGCTCAGAATTTCTTGGTGCTGGTTTGGCTTTTGCTGACTTCCATGGCTCCTGCCCTCCTTAACTCCCTCATGATGGGAAGATATCTTTCGAACTTAAGTTGTTGAAATTATGAATACTCGCAAGCGTGTAGCCTGCGTGGCAGGCATTAAAAGGGGAAGCGGGAATTTGGGTGCGGGAGAGCGCTTGGGACGCGCGAGGGAGAAAGGAAAGGAACCTCCTCCCTCGCGCGCGGTCTCGCGCCCTAATTCCCTTCCCCTTCCCTTTCGAACGCCTGCCACGCAGGCTAGCAAGCGTGCGACATTGATAGATGGAACATGACTTTTCGGGTCATTTCAGTGGCAAATTTCAAGTCCTGGTTTCCCGGTCGGAATTTTCCAATGGGAAATAGGCCGCTTCCGAGTTCCAAAAACCAAGTGCACAACCTTTCTTGTGAAAATGAGTTTTATTTGCATGAGAATGAAAAATACCCTGTAAATATCATTCCATATCAAAGGCATAGCATTTAACCTCGTTTTGATACGGAGACCCGGAGGAACTCGGAAATGGCTTCTCCACTTCTTGAAACCCATCCTTGATGCCAGCTAATTTCAGGCCTTCGCGGCCGTTTTTTAGCAAATGGAACCAAGTGAGGATAATGGAACAGAGAAGGAATCGTAGGGCGTTGGCCAAGAGACGTGAATCTCATTAAAGTTATATTTGATGGAAGTCTAATTCCTGAGACGTCTGCAAATTTTAATTGATTGTTTGAAATGACTTTAAGGCCAGGCGCGGCTGCTTCAAAGCAAAAATTGCAGAATATTGTATTAAATTAACTGCAAAAACCGTGGACGAAGATCCTGCTGGTTGTAAACGTTGGATCTCTAGAATATTGTGATGGCGATTTTTGAATTCTCTGTTGACAACACTGAATAAACGTTTGCGGACCTCCCCGGAAAAAAAAACTTCCGAATGATTGGTTGGTCTAAAAATAACTCAGTTTGGTGAATTTCACATGTCCTCCCTTGATGGAACTGATTTGAACAAATGGTAAACACGACTCCGGGCGAAATTAGCCAGTCCTCAAGGTTGCATACCATTTGCCCCTACCGTGAACAAGGGTGATGCTCGATATGCCAAGCCAATATATTCACTATCGTATCGTTCTATTGTGTGGAGTTTATTGTGTTATTGTTTGAGGGCTAGGGATCATTGTTATGCTCTTAGTGACGTAACTCGAGACTTGCTATTCACTCGGTATATTTGCACCAGCCGTGAACCGACCGGTTTGTCCACACAAATAGTAAGCTAATGGTAAAATACCAACGAAGCACACAAGGGCTTCTTCTACGGATCAGGCACACTCGGTCGTACATCGGTCTCTCGACTACCCCTCAGGAAAGTAATCCGGAAAATCAAACGTGGTGAGTTAAAATCTGAGTTTATTTTCTCTTAAATATCATATGAATATATACTTTGAATACATTTGATTGATTACATTTTCAATAGCTTACTTTAAAGTATTTAAGGTTTCAAACTGACGAAGGTTCTGACGCAAGACTACTTCATTGAGGCAGCAGCAAGGTAAACATCTTCGACCCTTATCTTTAGCCAGATTTCTGGAACAAAAACAAAAGTACAGGAAGCATAGGAATAACTAGCCTGCGCGCAGACGAAATTAAACTCTGGTTAACTCCGTCTGCGAAACAGCGCCGAAATCCTTGTTCTGGACTTCCAGCTGTGTACCCAGATTTGAGTACGCACCACGATTGGCCAGTTAAAAAAGACTTTTGTTTTGTTTGTCGCAAGACTGGTAATAGCCAATCAGGTTGAAGGGAAATTCGAAACGCACTTCCGGTAATTCGTTGAGTCGGCTGGAGGTCCAGAACAAGGATCTCTGCGCTGCTTCGCAGACGGTACTAATCAGAGTTTAGTTATCGTCTGCACGCAGGCTAAGGAATAACGAGAGTGACTAATTTGCAATGATTGTCTGGCTTTAGTCATTTTCGTCATTTTAATGACAAAAATCAGGTACACATTACATTTTAACTGCAAGAGAGTGAGGAATATCGCTGTCAGTGCGAGTTTCAGGTCTATAAATACTGACACTACGCTATAGAGCGTTTAAACATGACGTCATGTCCGCCATATTGGTGCTCCAAAACAATGAAACGGCGGCCATGTTGGTGTTCCCGAGCCAGTTCTGTAAGAGTTGAACTTTTTTGTACATGTCACGCTTTCTGCGTAGAGACATTTACGCGGTAACTGGCCCTGTCGAGATGCCATCAGTGACGGAACGAGGGGAGGGGCCCGCCCCCCCTCCCCCCCCCCCAAGGGGAAGGTCTGGATCTGCCACTGGGCATGATAAAATTTTCATGTCCCCTTTAATTGCCGAATGTTTTTCTTGCTCCTTCCAGGGAACACGTTAAGCGGCCACAAAAAGTCGTGGCAACATTGTTCCTCTTATGTAGTAGCCAGTAAAGCTGTCAAAAAGGAAGGTTACTCTATATCTATGAGTAAAACCAAATAAATTAATTTGCTTTTGTATCTTAATTATCTGGCATTTGGGAGAGACACCGGATAGGTGCCCTGGTTGACCGGTGACTTGACCTGATATTTAGATTCAGCAAAACCGTAATCCGGAGCCGCTGTTAAACACTAGTAATTTAGATGAAAAAATCAACTTGTTACTATTTTAATAGAAGTAAATACCTCTGATGACAGAAAATTGAAAAAAAAGGAACCTGCGGCTCCGTGATCCAAAGAAAGATATCACCTGGTCATCAGATGCCCAATTTTGAATTTAAGTGGAGTGAGTTTATCACTCTATAAAAAAGTAAGTATTGTTTTCTCTTTTCAATATGGCTGCTTTGAACGTCCCGTTAAGTTTGAAATTTCAGATCGGCCCACATGAGTCAGAGCAGATGGATGGACGGACGGTCGGCCGCACAGTCCCCCGGCAAAAGCAAAATTTTTCGCATTGAACGGAAGGTAGGTTATTAGATTTACTTACAAAATTTACTTAAAAACAAGATAGTTATAAAGATATTTGACCAACACTTACTAAGTTCTTAGTAATAAAGTCTTGCAGCTGAATCAGACGTCCTAGAAAGAAATGGATTATTTGCGTTAATTATGCAAAAGATCCTGACACGGTCGATGATATAACGGGTGTTTTTACTCTATTTTGCCTCAGGTTTACACAATTCTTTATCTTCCTATGTATCTCTCTGTATTTTTTCCTGATAATTCGCTCTGAAGGTTAATGACCTGGGCCGAGTTGTTCAAAGCTGGGTTAAGATAACCCAGGGTTAGTGCGGGATTTGAATTCAGATTTGAAAGCTTATAAGACGCATTTCAGTTTTAATGATTGGAAGCTCTAAAAATAACAGAGAAAATTATCCGAGAAAATGCTTTTAAAAACAAGAAATAGAAACCCGGTTTAAATTTAATCCCGGGTTAAGCGCTAATCGGCCTTCTCCTGGCCCAGCCTAGATTAGAATAATCCAGTTTCGAGCTCGCTATGACCGCTGAATCAAAGAAGTGAAGACGCATTTGTACACGCTTAGCCTCCATCTGAAGTAATATATCCACAAAATCCAGCGAGAAGAAGACCTGTTTATTACTCTGTCTATTGTGTATATTCAAATTTCAAACACCTACTTGCGGGAATATTTGAATATTTTACTTTATGTCGAGGCTAACGCCGTATGAATGTGTTTGTATTCAGCGGTAATTTTTAATTCGAAACTGCACTATTGCTAGATGTGGACGCTGGCCACGTTTTTGTACTGTGTGTCGATTTGTGTCCAAAGATCGTACACATTTATTTGCGATTATATGAAAGTGTGAAATGTGTAATACTCTGCTGCATTTAATTTTTAATTGGATATTTGCTAAACGAAGTGTATTTTTTTTACCATAAGCAGATAAAGAAATATACAAGGAATATAGTTAATAAATACACACCGCAAAGGAACACCCATCCTCGGAGACCCAGGGGCAGATAGTGGGAGCGAGGGAAAGTCTAAACGGGCGGAAAAATATGGCACGAAGAAGAAAGAACGGCGAGAAGAGCCCCTGGGGACAATGTCTTGCCAGACCAGTTCCAAACGGTCGCCGCCGTTCTGCCTCCTGATTGGGCAGAAAAACTTTTCTATCTGTCCCTGGGTCTCCGAAGATGAGGAACACCCAAAACAGCTAAAAAGCCATCATGGGTGACCGTCGTTATCATCGTTATTAAAAATATACAAAGTCAGAAAAGAGGCCTGGAACTAATTAGTCAGATAGATTGGAAATTATTTGTATAATATCCAAAGTTGTTGACTGAAGGAAAAGACACATTTAAAAGGGCTTCGCTCACCGCTGATGCCTTGAACAAACACTTTAATACCTGCAACAGACGAATCAGCGTTAATTTTCAAAACGACCCTGCAGTGGAAACCATTAAGGGCCCATTATCGTATCTCGTTGCTACGTAACCCGGCACATGCTAACAGAGGAGCATTCTGTCTGCGCATGTTTTCGTAGTTCACTCGTTTTTGGACTGGTGCGGTATTGCTTCCTTTTCGTTCACACTCGTAGATTTTTCCGCGTATAGTAACTGACAAGAATAAAAGGGTATAGTAATGAAAAGGATTTTGAAAAAATCGTATTTATTGCGTAAAGTCTTGTCCATAGTGCCAGTCGAAAGGGAACTCATGCTAATCTTACGTCTTTGTACTGTTCTTGCTTAACCACCGAAAATGAAATCTGTCCGCGAAAGGGAAGCACATTTGGGTGCGGTTACACTAAACATATTCCCCACAGCTCTCACTGAGGAATCAGCTTAGGTTGAGCTGACTCTGGGGCTTACCCATTTGCGGTCAAACACTGATGCCTAAGGCCCCGTGTAAACGGACCCAACATTGTTGTCCAACAACTCCCAACATTGTTAGATGTTACATGTTGCGTCCGTTTGACCTTGTTGCATGTTGTTGGATGTTGTTGCGTGTTGTTGCGCAAAGTTTGAAACCGGTCACACTTTTCAGCCAAAAACTCCCAACACTTCTTTTGTTCCGTGATCGCCGAAGCGTAGCGCAACAATGTTGGATCCGTTTGCACAGCTCTTCCAACATTGTTGGGGCCACGCACGCTCATTACGCATGGTTTACAAAGAGTTATGGGTTGTATCCTTCCCATGATGCACCGCAGGTCCCAACCTTGTTGGGAGTTGTTGTATCCGTTTGCACACCACTGCCAACATGCACGCAATTCAACAACTCCTAGCCTTTTTGGCGCAACAATGTTGGGAGTTGTTGCGTCCGTTTGCACGTAGCCTAAGGGAAGGAAAAAATTCGACCACCCGACTTGTAGCCTCAGAAACATGTAACAGAAGCAACCGAAGCATATAACCCGAACCGTATATTGACGATTCAGTCAAGTTCGCTTTGGGCATTTGCAACTGTGTACTCAGGGAAGCTATTGTTTGGCGGTTACTCAAGCAAAGCATTTTTGTAGTGAGTTCCATATGCCCAAATGCCCAAATGTCCAAATGCCCAATTGTCAATGACCAATTGCTTAAGCAATCCATATTGAATTAGGTAGAACTCCGTTCGTTTTTCAATGGAAACCTAGCCTGCGTAGCAAGCGTTTCCTATCGTGTTTTTGCGCGAAAGTTAGAGCGGAAGTTTTTTTTTGCTCTTGCCCCAGCTTTCTAGACGAACCTCGCGAGGAAACGCTTGCTACGCAGGCTAATGAAAACCAATCAAAATTTGCTTCCTGTTATGGAGTTATTGAGCGTGCACGTGATAACGTGACTACCACGTCAAAGCACTTGTCGCTATAGAGCTTCAGACAACCAAAACACAGTTCTTTTGACTTGAGCACATCCACTTTACCTCCTAAGTTTCGGGACTCAAAGAAAAAAAAACAAATATATAGCCGCTCTACCATCCCTTTCAAAGGCGTGTAGGAAGTTTAAGATACTACAACGGCGACGGTGACGAAAACGTCACTCAAAAGGTGACTTTGCATTCTTTCCTAAATCGTTCACTTCGTCAAATGTTGACAAGTGTCACTACCGAGTCTCCTGGAATTGAATTCCTGGTAAAGCATTTAGTTAAGCCAAGCCTAAATGCGGAACTTCTTTTATATTCTAAGCCATTCACTAGGGTCAATATACTTCAAAGCCGTATATATGTGGCTCAGTCAATCATCAAACGTGCCCACCCCTCCCCTCTGACCACAGAAGCATTTGTGTTATTCTTCATTAGTTCAGTGAGTGATCACACCTGGAATTGACTAGGCCAGGTAGATAGAAAACTAGAAATGCAAAAAAATCTTGTTACTTCCGAATCATGAACATTGGTATAAGCTAAGTCAAGTTATTCTATAAGAACAGACATAGGACCTAAACAGCTTATCAATAGTATTTTTTTCTTCCTGAAATAGGCCATCATCCTCGGAGACCCAGGAGCAGATAGTGGGGGCGAGGGAAAGTCTAAACGGGCGGAAAAAATGGCGCGAAGAAAAGTAAAGAACGGAATGCTTCTCCCCGTTTTTACTTTTCTTGGCGCCATTTTTTTCCCGCCCGTTTAGTCTTTCCCTAGTCCCCACTATCTGCCCCTGGGTCTCCGAGGATGATAGGCCATTTGCTCGATGACGTCTTTTTACTACTAAGACAAGAGCGCATTTCGTTCTTTCTTTTTTATTTAAATTTGGTAATCAAAGTGAGGTTTAAATAACAAAAGCCCTAATTTGCACGAGAAAGCAAAACCCTGAAGGACTTGAAAGTAGTAGTAAAATGACGTCATCGTGCAAATGGTCGCCAGTCGAAAAATAGCCTTTGTAGACTGTGCTATACAGAAACTGTAAGTTCTCATCCATTAGCCATCTCCAAGTTCGGAAAGAAAAAAAAAAGTCGTTGTCGTTTATATCAATTCACGTCGCAGTGAAGATATATAGACGGATTTCCAAACAATCTTGAGGATCGCATCGATAGCCCAATCGTCCAAAACTTTTCGAGATGATCGAGGCCACCCGGATGATTACAACGCGAATAGGAATGAATATAGGGTTGTCTGACTATAATATATTTGAGGCAATAAATTGATTATAATATATTTGAGGCAATAAACTGATGTCTTTGTTGGTGGCTACTAGGTAAAAAAACAATATAGGCTATTTGCACAATGACGTCACTTTAATTTACTACTGGGACCAGAATTCTTATAATTACGGATTTTGCTTTCTTGTGAAAACTAGGGCTTTTGTTGTTTTAAACCTTGCTGGGATTACCAGATTATTTGAAAATATGAAAAGAAAATGACAAAAAGGATCCTGGTCGAAGTAATAGGTGATACCATTGGACAAATGGCCCCTTGTCTAAGGTTATCATTTCTTACCGTCAGTCGGGTTTGTTAAAATCTTTTTCTGATCTGCAAAGATAAAATATTAGAATAAAATGAAAATAATTAAATTCATATTAAGTCCAGGGTATCAGTCATAAAAAGTGAACTGAACTAGCTGGCTGGGTTTAGTGTGGTATAATCAGAAAGAAGGTCGTATGTTGGTGGGTTTGAAGGAGACAGTTCTTTTCTTTTAACAAATGTCCCTTATACATTCTCCAGACCGCTCGAGACAGCTAGCTTGTACTGTACTGTCTGCATCAGAATAAAACAATGCTGAGCTCTTTTTGCAGTTTGTAATGCTACCGGCGATTAAATCAAAATTTTTAGTTCGATTTCTTTTAGAAAATTGATCAGTGTACTATACGTGTACAATCACTGAATTTCGTGTCCATTGAAACTTATAAATGTGTCTAACATTCGCTCAAAATTAAGTAAATATCAAAGCCTAGCTTGACATGGTTTTGGATAATATTCATTGTGTTCTGGGATTTCTTATTGTCTCAAGCCTAACATGCAGCTGGCGTGAATTTACCGGGTCTTTACCACATTTCGCTGCCCTTCGAAATCTTCCGAACTATACACTGAGATTAGCAGGGACAACTTTTTTTATCATACAAAGGAGAATCAAAGGTAAATTTTGTTGTAGATGGTGCATGATGGCTTGTAATTAATGGTTTATAATTCACTACTTTCACATAGACCACAATGCACCTTATTTACCCCCCAAAATTTTGCATAACAACTGTTTGGCAATTTCTCCTGGGTATTAAGGCCGATATACACGAGGGATTTTGCTCCCGGATCATGCTCCAGGGGCACGCTCCGGGAGCAAAGCTCCTCCGTGTGTACCAACGATTCCACGGATATACTTTATCCTCGGGAGCAGAATTTCCACCCTGCAAAATACTCCACGATATTTAACCGGTTAAATATTTGGGAGCAAGCTCCCGGGGTAAATAGAGCGAACTTGAAAACGCTCCCTCGTGTGTACTGACACGTGCAAAATGATCCTGGATCATGCTCCGGGAGCAAAACCCCTCGTGTGTATCGGCCTTTACAGTAGTCGCAAGAGAAACAGGGGCACCCAACGGGAAATTTTGAGAAAAAGACCTAGAAACAACAACAAAGCCTGAATAAAGTTTTCTGAGACTATTTTAAGCATTTTGGGAGATTGCTGAAAAAAAATTATCTGTTCCTCACTCCCAGCAAGACTGATGGAAGAGTTCCCAGCCAGCAAACTTACAACCTGCAACCTGACTTACTGGGAAGTTTCATAGGGCACAATTCAGATCTTGAGTGGTAAGTAACCCATACAAGCAACCCGTAGCAGCTATTCTAGAATTCAAATCCCCTCTGACACCCTGAATTATCTTTTTCCCAGCAACACTTTCCTTCCAGGGACTATTATTTCTTCCACATCTCCCAGCCAGCAAAAATGTGCCTGAAGAACAGATATTTTGAGGAACAGATCCATTGGGTGCCCCTGGAGAAATTCAGACAAGGTGCATTATAGTCTATGTGAAAATGGTGAATATTCATGTTAGGCAAATGGTTAGCCAAAAAATTATAATCTAGTAAATTTATGTTCTCCTTACCAGCCAGCGACTGCAATATCTGGTTTTCCACTGTAAGAGAGAACAAGAGGTCCAGTCGCTAGTAGCTACTTTTCAACCTTTTGTTGAATCAAAGACACGATTTTATATATCGATTATATAGCGAACTTTTAATAAAATCCGCCACCCCCGCATTCTTTGCAAATTGAGACCTGACATTTCTGAGGGTTTGAGCTGTTTTTTTTTTTTTTTTTAACTTGGCAGGTTTATGTTAAATTCAGGATGACGGATCAATCTGTTTGAGATACTTGTTTGTTTTATTGAAAAGTGCAATTTGCTTGACATCGGTAAACAGGTGTAAACGGGGTGCATTCTATCGTAACACATGCCCTAAATACTTTATATTTACTGGCCGTGCCCCTGACCAACGATCAAGGGTAGGGAGTGAAAAAAGGCTTGCATGGTGCTATTATGTAGAAATTTTCTGGTTACCTACAAAAAATCATCTGAGTTCATAGTCCTATTACTATTTAGTAAATTTAATATATAGATTTAGCCAGGGCTAAAAGCGAAGCTCCAATTAATGAATTTATAATTTAAATCAAAAATAAACTTTTCATCCAGACTTTTGAGGGAAAGGCTAAGTTATTTTAGAGTGAACACCCAAAAAATAGCAAACATCTTCGATCACATTCAAGATCACAGTAGATTAGGCCTCGAAAACAAATTCTTGAAAAACAAATCACGCCGAATTTTTTTGCGTTCGACAGGTTTACTTTACAAATTCTTGCCAACAAATCTGGGGGTGTTTAAACCAACCTTTTATAATTTTTATACATCACATTTGAGGTGAAAAAGTACTATTTATCATACAGACCTCGGACAGAATGCGGTATTTCACAATTTTTCAAGACAAATTGCACTGAGTCAATCATGTTCAGGACGATCAATCGTGGGCTTTAAGCGAAACCGTTCAAAAATTTCCAAAATCACCCATACGGCCAGCTGGTTCTCGTTTCTATAGTGCGAGCTGTCAGTGTGGTGGAGTGTTTGAATGAACTTTAATAGAGTTACGCTTCAACATAATAGCGAGTTTATTATTATTATTTTTGTTATTTAATGGTTTCAGTTATAACGATGTGTAATCTTATAAAGCGTTTGTATGGAAAACCAGTAAAGCGTGACTGGGTGGAAAAAGTTGTTTTTCCCATACAAATCCTTCTAATTTTCGACGGCCGTTGGATTCGCTACCCTTGAGATGTACGGCTGAAAATTTACCGGTTACCTATCTTAAATATGCTCTTTCAGTTCGTGCTAACACCATTTTCCAAAAGCGAACTGTTTTGGGGTTTATAGAAAGTTGATCACGTGATCAACTAATGCAAAAGGCCTAGTCCTACATAAAGTTAGGTTTCATTCCATTATCCATGAGCAGCAGATCGCCTTTTGTTGGTGTGTAGAAAGTCCTTTGAATGCCGTTTTAGGCAGTAATTCATTTCCTTCTTCTTTGATGAAATGATCTACCATAGCTGATCTGCACGTGCTTAAACATTGGCTTCTTTGAAAATTTCAATTTCACTTGTTTCCGGTGCCAAGACTAACAAAAAAGCTGCGATAATTACGCTCTACCAAGATTAATAGGGAAATTACGTTAAAAGATAGCGGGAAAGGGCTAGGGTCAACTCTTATAAATGTATGACTACGAAACACAGTTAATCATAGCATACACTTAAACTGTTCATAATTGGGCCGATCGGCGTGGTTTTTTAAGTGGTAAGCTAAGGGAGAGGTATTAGAATCAGAAAAGCGCGGTTTTGATTGGGGGCTGCGAATTTATGCTTTTAAGTAGAAACACTCTTCGATGACACTTCAAATAAAATGGCAACGACGTTAGCGAGAGGGAAACAGTTTAACGGTAACCTTTGAAACTGCATGTTCCTAAGCGTACGAAACGTCAAGATAGTATAACAAGAAGTCGCCTGAAGGCATTTACACGGGATGTTTCTGTTTAATTTTTAATCTGACGTATATAGTAAAGGTGAGTATACACTTGGGTATTTGCCCATAGCTATATAAGCCCATCGTTTTGTTCTTGGTTCTTGCCAATTCAAAATGGAGGTTTACTATCACATGAATATTATAAACAGAGAAAGCGCACAAACGTAAGTTCGTGTTTGCTTACCCACGCTCTTGCGGCTTCCGGATTCCTCTCGTTCACATGGAAAAGCTTGATTATAAATTAATGAAATAAAGAAATTAGTTATCAATTAAAGAAAAATGCCTGGATCAGCAAGAAAATCTTTTCCTTTTAATGCGTGTTTAATTAACCGTCTGTCTGATTTATTGATCCTGTTAAGATTCAGATTCAGATTTTTTTGCTCTATTTTAAGGGGGTATTGCAAAAGTTATAAATAGCAACAAAGAATAAAACAACAAATTATATAAATCATCAAATGCCGTGAAATACGCGCAGTGACCAAAGGAGCTTAGGTTTCGAGTTGATCACTGCCACGTGCAACTAACTGGCGCATACATTTACATTACTGAAGTACTGATAATAGGTATATTTTTCAACTGGGTAAACGCTTAAACAATCTACCAAAAAATAGTATGAATAATGGGAAATGCTGCAGTACCTGAATTCATCACGGCAACCACGAAAAGCAAGATAATTATCAAAGATGCTTTTGAATAGTTCATCTTAGCTCCTTTGGCAAAAATTTCTGTTGAGAGATGTAAATGATGTTGTTATATAGCTGGAATTTTTTTCCCAATTGCGGGCAATGTCATCGGGTTACTTTGAGGTCACATGACATCTAACAATGAAACTGTTTCCGCCAAAATATCTGAGCAATGTATGATCAGAGGGTAACCGTGCACTGTTACAGGCAAATGTTGACCGACGAACGCCGTTACAGCGAGTAAATGTTTAATATTGCATGCTGAAATGTCAGCAAGAGTATTTAGCCTGGAAACAGGCCACGCAGTGGGGGAAAAGGCCAAAAACCGGGTGAAATAGCAAAAATATCGACGAGCGAAGCGAGCCGAGCGGTGGTCTGGAAAAGGGAAACGGGTAGCAGACTACTGCTCGGCTCGCTTCGCTCGCCCATTTTTTTTCTTGCACGCTGATTTCCCCTTTTTCCAGTGCGGAGCCTGGTCCCTGGTTACAAGAGTATGTGCTAGTCTCTCAGCTAGTAGGGACGCCGCTAAAACAAGCCAAGCGAAAAAAAAGACGCGCGTGATCTGGGCAAGGAAGGAAGTGGTTTGACTAAAACAATTTCTCTTTTCAGTTAGTATATGTTCTACAATTCAGCTAAATTGGCAACTTTAACTTTTGAGCCTTTAATAGAATGAGGCAATGCGCCATAGAACAATTAAATATCGCCTGCGTTTTAAAAAGTGTAGAAACGTTTTCCGGAGTTTTTTTTAAATATCTAGCCGGATTTTTGAAAACGTTCGCTCCAATAAGCCTTCTTCCGTTAGACATTTTTTCGGCCAAAAACTATTAACTTCCAAAGCAACATGATGGTATATTAAAGCATGTTTTCATGCAAAGGTATTAATAAAAGTATGTTTTGAGTAAAACGTTGAGTTTGGGGAAAAAGAAAAAATAGTTGAAAAGTGAATAGTCTAAGAGTCCGCCATGTTGGATGACTCCACTGGTCCCCAGCAGTATCATTTGCAAATTTATCCCATAGTAATTACAGACAACATAACAGTCTATCTATTACGGTAGAAAATTTTCAAAATATCGTAACATTAATGCTGCTTGAGATTGGATAATTAAAAAGAAAAAAACAAAAAACAAAACAAAAGCCAAAAAAAAAGAAATCAAAATTGCATTAAGTCTGGGCTATCCCAGTTCCTATTTCTACAACAAAAGATGTAATATGTTGCTTTAATGGCTATATTTATCATTTTCTTGATTATAACAATAATATTGATAACAATAAAAATCCCTAGATGTCCAAAAAAATAAAAGATTTTCCCAAAGAAAAAAAGTGACTTGAGAGGGGTAGAAGGCTCAGCTAGCCTCAGATAGGGCTGTGTTCTAACAGCACATGGTGACCCCTAGCACAATACTTCTGCTCTACGGTGACAAGAAAATCTTAGAGATTATAATATTATGCTAGGCATCCTTGATTTCACAGGTTCAGGGCACTGGGCGCCCTTCAATTTGTCTTAGAACACAGCCATGATTATGGATTTTGCAGCCGATCAAGAGCACAATTGCCACATGGGCACCTTTGAAATTAAAAGAAGGAACGTAGTATTTAAGTTGAAGAATACGACTTTTATCCTTTCCTTGTATCAGCAAGGTATGATCTTAGTACGATAAGATTTTTCAGGCTAATAATTAAAAGGTGAGAAATAGAGCGAACACTTACCAAGTCTCGGGTTCGACAATCCTGTCAAAGCGGTTTTGTAACTCCTGGTTTCTCCTTTAAATTTCTTCTAGTTCTCGGTTGTATTCTGTTTAGCCATTCCTCGTCTGCAATAGGTTCATCTATATACGGTCCCTCTGGATCTGAATAGTACATATCTTCTTCATCTTCGTCTGATCCTAGCTCTGTCTCGCAGATGTGAGTGCGCGACCCGATCGATTCCACGTCTGACTGTTCCGTACCGCTTTCAAAACTCATTATTCTTTTTCACAGTCAGTTAAATTCGAGCTTAAGCGACTTTTTATTGATTTCTGCTGTTTCTGATCACAAAAGGTCAGGGAAACTCAAAAAACATTCTCCAAACACTGCCACACAAATAAGAAAATGACCAGGTAATTTGCCTGCCGCGAAATAGAATGTCCTGAAATGACGTCATAATCATTCCCAGTCTTCTGTTTTCGCTAGCGCGGTTTTGTAGCTCACCGGAAGTAAAATTTCACGTTTTTGGCAGGTTAAAACACGGGGAAGAAAAATCGCTATCGAAAATTTTTTTTTGCTTTCCTTATCAAAATACTGTATAGATTCTATCAAGCAAATAAAAAAATTTCTGTCATATACACTTTAAATTTTCACAATATCGTAACATAACGAAAAGGCTAGGAACGGGTTTCAACCACCCCCCCCCCCTCCTCTCCACCATTGTACAAACGGTGGGGCAAGAGTTTACATGTACGTCCAAGGGTTTATTTTCATGGGATGACATGTACATTGGCTATTGGCTATCAGTCCCTTTAAATTCCTAAATGTTTAAGTGGTGAAAGAGACAAGCAGCCATTGAACCAAAGACGAACGGTACATAATTAATTGTGTGATTAACGATCTCAACAATTTTTCAAAATTTCTGGTCTATCAGGAACGTCAAGTTTGAATTTTTCAATAATTCCTACAAGATAAGATCACCAAAGCAAAACATCGTGTTGCCAAATGTAGGAAAAATGCTTTTTATCAAAGAGCTTTAAGAAATATGCTATAAAAAAGTTGGATTCACAATCATTAAATATATCTTTCCTGGAAAAGACGCTCGAAGGCTTTAGAAAAAGATTCCCAGAACATTTGTTCCAAATTGTTTTTGTCTCTTCTTCGTAATCTATAAGAGGCCTCTCAGGAACTAAGAGACCATTTTTTTAGCTGATATGACTCACACTATCCCCCTAAAAACGGCTAATAGTTTATAGTATAGTGGAGTTAGTCATCCTGTCAAAACCCTCCATTGACTAATTAATGATAAACTAACAGGAAGCACTTCATTGTTCACAGAGAAAAGACACTCCGGCAACAGTAATCAAAACTTCAATATATACTTTCTTTTTTAGATATGACTTTGTTGACCCCGCCGATTGTAGTTGCAACTAAAATAAGTAAAGGAACAGTGCGAAAATGAATAAAATAACGAGTGCTGAATGACATACACAGGTAAAAAGTCTTTTGCAAAAATTCCACGACAAGTAAATTTACACACAAAAAAAGTGACTTAACTGAAATCATGTTAAATCAGTGAGACCAATCGGTGTAAATGTTCTGGTAGAGACCAATATATTCAGGAAAATAAGAGAGAGGAAGGACTTTGCACGAGCTTAGAATTCTGACTAAAAGTTCACAAACACTTTTAAGAAAACGATAGATAGTTCTAACCCAAACAAAACTAATAATGAACTAACTCTGAAACAATAGAGCTTCGGGCTAACAAGAACCTATCAAATTAGAGGTTCAAAAGAGGTTCTGGCCAACAGTTTTAAACCCGTTTTAGCACTGCTCACAAGTAAAATTTTGCTTTTTTCTAATAGTCTATCCTTCTCACAAACTCACCGAGAAGTTAATGAGGCGTTAAATAATATTGCCGACCCAAATAGTACCAGGCGTGAACCAAACAAGGCTGACAGGCTAGGATAAACTAAACAATGTATCTTCCTCTTTAACTTTTCTAAAAAACAAAGCATTACGTATTTGGTTAGGTGGCATGCAATGGCGACTTGCCATTGGCTGCTGGTCGTATCAAGTTGCGCATTTCTAACATGTGAATGAGTCATAACGTTCTAATTGATTTTCTGTGTCGTGCTGTTAAGATAATTTTGTCTTCTATCAAAAATCCATGCTTTGTTCCCATTTTATTTTAATTGGTCCATTCTTTTGTAGTATATGTCTGTATATCGCGTTATGGAGGCAGTTACTAAGTTTGAAGAGCACTCAAGAGGCTAGAGTTGCCCGTGTTTTCACGCTAAAAATGGACTATTTCTTTTATTTACTATTGTCGAAAGTATACAATGTTGTTTATTCGTCAAGCAAGCGTTAGCAAAAGTATTTGATCCTCTTTAAAAAAATCCATTTATTGTCCCATAAGAGGACAAAAAAAAAAAAAAACAGGTGGTTTAACCCAGAGTATAAACTCGTTCAATATATGGGGTATCAAATTCAAGCTCATTAAACAATTTTGAAACAATGCCAATTGCCATGAAATATTTCATATTTCCCTGCAAATTTTCCTCTAGATTTCTTTTTTCAGTTTGTTACGTAGCTGATCTCGCATAATTTTTTCCCCAACTGAAAACAAAAGTACAAATTCTATCAATTTCAAATGATATAGAGGATATTACATGACCGCGCGGGGATACGAATTTTATCTTCGAGTGCTGAAAGTATCTCTCACGAGTGAGCGAAGCGCGAAGCCAAGCGAAAAAAAAGAAGCGCGTGATCTGGGCAAGGAAGGAAGTGGTTTTACTAAAACAATTTTTCTTTTCAATTATTATATGTTCTACAATTCAGCTAATTTGGCAACTCTAACTTTTGAACCTTTAATAGAATGAGGCAATGCGCTATAGAACAATTAAATATCGCCTGCGTTTTTGAAAGGTGTAGAAACTTTTTCCGGAGTTTTTTTTTTTTAAATATCAAGCTGGATTTTTGAAAACGTTCGCTCCAATAAGCCTTCTTTCGTTAGACATTTTTTCGGCCAAAAACTATTAATTTCCAAAGCAGCATAATGATATATTAAAGCATGTTTTCATGCAAAGGTATTAATAAAAGTGTGTTTTGAGTAAAACGTTAAATTTGGGGAAAAAGAAAAAATAGTTGAAAAGTGAATAGTCTAAGAGTCCGCCATGTTGGATGACTCCACTGGTCCCCAGCAGTATCATTTGGAAATTTATCCCATAGTAATTACAGACAACATAACAGTCTATCTATTACGGTAGAAAATTTTCAAAATATCGTAACATAACGAAAACGCTAGGTACGGGTTTCAACCACCCGCCCCCCCCCCTCCTCTCCGCCCTTGTACAAACGGTGGGGCAAGAGTTTACATGTACGTCCAAGGATTTATTTTCATGGGATGACATGTACATTGGCTATTGGCTTTCAGTCCATTTAAATTCCTAAATGTTTAAGTCGTGAAAGAGACAAGCAGCCATTGAACCAAAGACGAACGGTACATAATTAATTGTGTGATTAACGATCTCAACAATTTTTCACAATTTCTGGTCTATCAGGAACGTTAAGTTTGAATTTTTCAATAATTCCTGCAAGATAAGATCACCAAAGCAAAACATCGTGTTGTCAAATGTAGGAAAAATGCTTTTAATCAAAGATCCTTATGAAATATGCTATAAAAAAGTAGGATTCACAATCATTAAATATATCTTTTCTGGAAAAGACGCTCAAAGGCTTTAGAAAAAGATTCCTAGAACATTGGTTCCAAATTGTTTGTGTCCCCATTCTTCGTAATCTATAAGACGCCTCTCAGGAACTAAGAGACCAATTTTTTTAGCTGATTTGACTCACACTATCCCCCTAAAAACGGCTAATAGTTTATAGTATAGTGGAGTTAGTCATCCTGTCAAAACCCTCCATTGACTAATTAATGATAAACTAACAGAAAGCAGTTCATTGTTCACGGAGAAAAGACACTCCGGCAACAGTAATGAAAACTTCAATATATACTTTTTTTTTTAGATAGGACTTTGTCGACACCGCCGACTGTTGTTGTAACTAAAATAAGTAAAGGAACAGTGCGAAAATGAATAAAATAACGAGTGCTGAATGACATACACAGGTAAAAAGTCTTTTGCAAAAATTCCACGACAAGTAAATTTACACACAAAAAAAGTGACTTAACTGAAATCATGTTAAATCAGTGAGACCAATCGGTGTAAATGTTCTGGTAGAGACCAATATATTCAGGAAAATAAGAGAGAGGAAGGACTTTGCACGAGCTTAGAATTCTGACTAAAAGTTCACAAACACTTTTAAGAAAACGATAGATAGTTCTAACCCAAACAAAACTAATAATGAACTAACTCTGAAACAATAGAGCTTCGGGCTAACAAGAACCTATCAAATTAGAGGTTCAAAAGAGGTTCTGGCCAACAGTTTTAAACCCGTTTTAGCACTGCTCACAAGTAAAATTTTGCTTTTTTCTAACAGTCTATCCTTCTAACAAACTCACCGAGAAGTTAATGAGGCGTTAAATAATATTGCCGACCCAAATAGTACCAGGCGTGAACCAAACAAGGCTGACAGGCTAGGATAAACTAAACAATGTATCTTCCTCTTTAACTTTTCTAAAAAACAAAGCATTACGTATTTGGTTAGGTGGCATGCAATGGCGACTCGCCATTGGCTGCTGGTCGTATCAAGTTGCGCATTTCTAACATGTGAATGAGTCATAACGTTCTAATTGATTTTCTGTGTCGTGCCGTTAAGATAATTTTGTCTTCTATCAAAAATTCATGCTTTGTTCCCATTTTATTTTAACTGGTCCATTCTTTTATAGTATCTGTCCGTATATGGCGTTATGGGGGCAGTTAGGAAGTTTGAAGAGCACTCAAAAGGCTAGAGTTGCCCGTGTTTTTACGCTAAAAATGGACTATTTCTTTTATTTACTATTGTCGAAAGTATGCAATGTTGTTTATTCGTCAAGCAAGTCTTAGCAAAAGTATTTTATCCTCTTTAAAAAAATCCATTTATTGTCCCATAAGAGGACAAAAAAAGAAACAGGTGGTTTAACCAAGAGTATAAACTCGATCAATACATGCATGGGGTATCAAATTCAAGCTCATTAAACAATTTTGAAACAATGCCAATTGCTATGAAATATTTCGTATTTCCTAGCAAATTTTCCTCTTTGACTAGATTTCTTCTTTTCAGTGTGCTACGTAGCTGATCTCGCATAATTTTTTTGCTAACGGAAAACAAAAGTACAAATTCCATCAGTTTCAAATCTAATCCTAGCGAGACTCAAATTTTATTAAACCTGCTAAGAGAACAATTGTACAACGGAGCGATTCTTAAGAAGTCACCAGAACGCAGAAGCAATTAGAGGCCAGAGAAAAGTATAAGTCAATACATACTTTATCTAGTTGCACGGCGACTTTTATTTGCTATAAGGGGTGAAAAGTTCTGAATTTCCAACAAGTTGAAAAAACTTGATAAAGAGACTAAGAAGCGGTAATGAGGAACATTCCCCGCAGGCAAATTCATTTACAGCCAAATAGGATGTCATTGGCCGCTCGTTTTGCAAATTTCGAAGGAATTTGTGGGTTTCTGTTCCTCAGTCCATTCATCTGAGAAGGGTGGAGGTAATGCAAATCACAACGCAAAGCGATCGTCCAGCTTTGACTGCTTGCGGTTTCTATAAGACACGCGGAAAAAAGGACTAAACATGACTCAAATATGGGAGAGGAACATTCATACCGGCGAAAAATCAGAAGAATGTTAGAAACAAACCAGTGGCGAATTATTTGACCGGTATTCTGCAGAATGCAACGTCAATTAACCTGAGATTTAAACTGAGTAATAAAACTGAGGAATAGGCTAAAATTTTCTGGAAATCGTCAAAAAACTAACTAATACCTGAGAAGAAAAAGAAGAAGAAGAACAACAACAAGAGGAGGAGAAAGACAAAAACATTACACGTCTGGTCAGGTGACATAAAATTGTCAGTGGTTTGCCCAGCCTTAGCTATTGGTCGTATGCAGTCGCGCATTTCTGCTTTGTGACCATGAATAACACTGAGTCTCATATTTTGTTCAGTTGGCAATAACATCAACTTGAAACTGCACGACAACGTTTCCGTAATTGCAAAGTTAAGGATATTTATCCGTGACCTTAATTTGAAAAAAAGCAAAGTAATAAATAATAAAACAGCATAAATTTTTACCCTCTTCAAATAATGGTTGACCTATTCATGTTATTGGAACAATGGATATTTATTTCAGGTTTAAAACATATCTCTAATTAAGATTCCTGTGGAATTGAATTTTGCCTCTATTGCCCATGAGAATGTTATGCAGACGCACTTGATTATAAGTTTTACAAAAGCCTTTCTCCTTTGGGCAACCATATCCTCTAGAAGAACATAGCAGAGTCTATTGATTCTGAGGAGAGCGTAACTTGTCATGCGGACAAAATAATTCTCTCCAAGTTTAAACTACGTTAAATTAACGAGTTCTGAAGACAAGAATGAACTCAAGAAGCAACATAATTTCTTTATAAAATAGCGCCTAGGCAATTTGCAAAACTGGACGATAAATGCAAACTAAAAAAATTATGCATGGCTCCTTCAAGTAAGTCACTTGAATGGACTTGTTGATAGAAAATATTCTTAGACAAAAATGAGAAAGAGGATATTTGAAATTATTGGACTTATTACAACAAAAAGCTGCTTATAACTACTTAAAAAAAGACCTTATATTGTTAATTTTTTAAGATGCACGCTTGGTACCCGCTTTGATGTCTCCCATCCCACTTTAATTTTTGATATGTGTTTTTCTTTTCAAAAAAGAACTTTGTGCCGCTAAAAAGACAATAAAGTGACTCTAATAAAGGCTCTAGACCCCCAAAATGGTATTTTCTAGGATCCTAATTTTTAAAAAAGGATATACAACCTCGTCAGGAGAACTCCTGACCTCGTACGTAACATGCTCTATATCGAGTAGTCTTGTTACCGGCACAGCAAATTTCCAAATTCTTGCCTGATTACGTAGCCAAGGTAAAAGTGCGCAAGAAAGAACGAGATGCGGGAGGGAAGACGAGACGGGAGGGCAGCTCCCTCCTCCTCGCGTGTCTCTCTCGCTTGTCTCCCTGAGATCCTTTCTGTGAGATAGGCTTTTACTCTTCACAATACATTCGTGCAATTATTCTCTCATTCGTTACGCTTATTTAAGTTGGTGGTTTTAAATTTCTCGCAAATTTATGCAATTGCTAACTTGACCTTGAAATTGTCAATCTCTTGGTATTTTTTACGGTTTATTGATTGTTTTCAGTGCCACTCTATAAAAAATATAAAAACTGAAGGCATTTAATAAAAAAGTTAAGAATCTTGAGAAATAGAAAACGATAAAGATCTTCGCCCAAATCGACCGCTAGGTCTTTGCGGTTTTTCTTGATTTTACCCAAATCCGGGCGGCACGAAAACTTTGACGTTCAAAAGTGGTCTCTTCAGTCTACAACGTAGTAAACGACTATCGAACTGAAAATTTGTAAAAAGCAGCTCTTACATTTCATAAAAGTGAGAACTCAAAAAATTGATAATGCTTACTTTGAAATTTTAAGTCACATACTCGGCTATAACCTACTCTCGCGTAATTAAGAAAACGTGTGAGAAAACCTTTCACCTTGTCGCTGTGGGTAAAAGAGTTAAACCTAGCGAAGAGTTTACCATGCATCTCGTTACGCTAGCTGTCGAGGTAACCTTATCTGTCTTGTAACGTTAGGGTCTTTATGGGCCTTTTGCTCGGCAGGGTAACCCTAACTAACTATGCCCTAACCGCCTAGGGTCTTGATGATTGGATGCTGCTAATACTCGTTATGATAATTTGCATTTCTCTTTAAAGGTCAAACCAAGTTAATGCATTTTCTACTCGCACTGGGCAGTAAAATGAGTTGTTGAGTACTTTGACAAACACCAGATCAGGTCATATTTAGTTTGTTGATTCAGATTAAAAGCCAAGGGAGTGGTCATGCCACAGGGCGCAGAGGAGTTATTTGTGACCTTGATTGTTGATTGTAGTTAAATTTTACGGTTGATACCACGCATTGCCTTTGTTTTTATACTGTATACTAATCAGACTAATCGAACTGTCATTCGATCAACTTGTAAGTAAAATTTTACAATTCATGAAAGCAGAACGAACATGAAAATTGGCACTTGCTTCTAATATATCTGCCCTTGCAACTACGACGCCACATTTTTGTTCTCATTGGACAGACCTGTAACTATGTACGATGGCTACCAGTTTACCTTGCTTATATAATATTCAGTTAGTGTTAGTGACCTTAGCTTAAGATACACCGGTTCTGCCTACGGCTACTGGTAGGCGACTAGTCAAGCAACTGGAGTCACGACACTCAAAAGTGTATCAAGAATTTTTTGCTGAAAATCACTCCATTAGCTGCAGTGATCAGACATTTTCTCGATTTTCAGCTAACACAACCCTGGAGCAATATACGTGACCGACTGGAAGCCAAAGGGTGGGAGTGTTGGCATATCCCAAAGTCCAAGATCGCTAGAAAGATGGTTTCTAACTATTTACCAAATAGCCTCATAGCTCTGAGAAAGGTGTGTGGTTCTGACAGAAAGTGACCACGTATTGAACAAAGCAACGTGAAAGCAAGGAAGCTGCCGGGAAAGAAGAGAGTGAAGCGTTATGAAGAAAACGTCAGTAAGCTAGTTGACTGTTTTTCCTCTGGTTTAATGAGTAACCCTTTCGTCCAAGAAATGGAGTCTCTTGTTAACTTTGCCACTTGTGTAGTACTGACTTAAAATGTTGCAGAGGATCTTGTTAGCAGTAATGAGAAAGGTCGACCACAGACGAAAAATTTTGTACACTAATACTGTAAATCTTTCGGATCCTGTTCCGAGCTTGAACGTAAAGACATTTAGTGCCATGTCCTGCCAAGAAAAGTGTATGTTAAGGCTGCAGATGACAAGGTTAATACTGGATAGCGCTAACAATGACCTCTTTGGGCGGCTACATATTGCTGCTAACACCCTACAAATCAATTTGAAAGAAGCTTTGTGCTATGAGTTGTCCCCAATTCCCTGCGCACTCGCATACCAAGATGGCAACTTGTGAAAAACTTATAAGAGTATTCTATTAACCACAATTGAGACAGACGTCGACGTCGTTCAACAATAAGTAACTTACTATTTTTTAGCGATTTTTTTAAACAAAGAATTAGGAAGTAAATGGTGATTCAGGCTCCAGCCGCGTTTTCATGCTGGACCGAAAGGTGCGTGAGACAAAAACCCCGTTTACTCCTAACCTATACCACAAATCGACCTTACAAATTATTAGGCAATAATCATCAGGAGGTCTTGTTCAACCAAAATCCGATATCAAACCTTTAATGACCCGTGGGTTGAACGAAACGACAATTTTCCGACCGCAGCTACTGGGCTATATCGCATGACGTTTTGATAGGTCAAGTTCATGGTCGATTCTACAGTTAACAGAGGCGCGACTCGTGCGATCGGCTATATTTGCTTCGCTTGCCATCCCTTGAGTAACTGCTCTGCGCCCAGCTGCGCCCTGTGGTCATGCCAAGCAATAAAGAGGAGAAAATGCAGATCTCTAAGCTGAAAAAGTCTTACGAATTCGATGATCTTTTAGCCATGGTCGGCGGTTTCGGTCGATATAACTTTCTGCTGTATTCATTTTTGTGTGTGATGACAGTACCCATCGGCTTGCAGCAGCTTGTACAGGTGTTTTACGGCGCAACTCCTAAGTATTCCTGCGTTTCTTTTTCACACACACTGGGAAACAACACATGCACAGTTCTTAAGGCTGGAACATGTTGTGAAAAATGCACAGAGTACAATTTTAGCGGCCGTTTGACTAGTGCCGTGACAGAGGTAAGAGTTACTTTACTTTATACCTGTTTGTCTGTCTGTTTGAGGTGTAAACTGTTAAGCTTTAAGCTTGTAGTAGAAACTGAAGTTAAAATATGACGCGTGTGAACGAAGAAAAACTTTGTAAAGAAATTTACATGTAACCCTGACACAAGTCTGTCAGTTTCATATGTCCTCGTCTAGCAACCTTTAACACCGACTGATTACGTAAGTTGCGCTGGCTCGCTTTGCCAAGATAGCTGAACGTTTATTAAACTAAATAAAATCTTGAACTATGGGAAGCCAAATGTAGCAATATTCAATTAGTTTAACTTTATATGTAGTCTTGTATTATGTATTCAACTATGTGTTTAATATTCAACTAACGCGCTATTCAATATTCAACTTTCCATTCAGCATTCAACTATTCATTTTATATTCACTTCTTCATTCACCCATTCATTTTCTATTCAACAATTTCAACTACTTATTCAACATGCAACTATAATTTTTAAACATTCAACTATTCATGCAAGATTCAACTATAATTCAAGATTCAACTATTCGTTTCAGTTCATTAACTCTTTTGAGCCCTCTATGGGGGACATGGTTGTTCACGGTATAGGCTTTTTTTCAAGCGGTATTTCGGTATTTTTGATTTTAATATACGGTATTGCGGTATCATCTAGCCCTGCGGTATACGGTTTTGCATCCTTTTGGTTAACGGTATTCGGTAGAAGAAGAGCCTTCACGGTACTGTAGTACCATTTATTTGCGCTCTTCTGTCTAATACAGATCAGTACAATGTGCAACACGAACGACAGTAAGCTAAACAGGTTAATAACAGTTAATATTTCAAGACTTTAGACTAATAACGGTAAATGATTATACAATCTATGACAAAATTGGAAGGGCATCCAATGACCGGGCTTTTTGATAGTTGTACCGATCAAGGTCTTCTCGCGTTTCCTCCCAATGTCTGAGGTTGATTTCTGGTGCATACATGCTTGAGGTAAACAAACACGCGAGGTGAATACAGCTTTAAGTAAACGTGTCCGGTCATAATTGAGGTATCGGTATTTCGTCGATTTTTGACACGGTATTTCCGTATTTGCCAATTTTTCTTGCGGTATTGCGGTATTGGGTACCCCCCAATGTCCTCTTCTCTATGGAACGCCAAGCGTGACAAAAGTGTGGTACTGTGAAAACTAAAATGTAGGTTGTATCACTGAATATATGCTGCACTGTGTTGTAAATGGGTTGAAAATTGCGTATATATAGCTTACGGCGAGACAAATACAGGTTGTAAATTTGAACATATACAGACTTCGATTTTTGAAAACCAGGTTAGCAAAAATATCAACTCATTCTACTACCTGGCAATTTAAAGCAACAAAACTTATTCAAAGGCCGATTAAAAGCCTTTATCTGACGCCGGGCAGTAGGTTAGTGGTCCCTAGAAGCATTCCAACGAGTCCAAATTTAAAATGACTCAAATTTTAGAACATTTATTCAGTAAACTGACTTCGCGAAGTTTCAAATCGGTGTCATTTCAGTCTAGAAATTTTTAAGTTGAGTGAACTGCAGCGAAAGAGTGCCTGGTTAAGGCTTACATAACAACTTAAATAGTTAGCAAAACACTACTTTTTCCGCGGTTCGATAGACAACAGAATTCCACATGGAATAGACAACAAACTGAATGAAACTTAGTGCACAAATTATCACTTTTTCTATCTGCAAAAATCGGCTTATGGTTCAATACCATTAGAGCCCGCTGAAACTAGACCTAGATCCAATTTTCCTGAGTCGAGGGTTGCTTTTCCAAGGTACAATCAGTTAAGCTAAACACCGACGAAACGATATTAATGGCTGGCACAGAATATTTTGGCCAAACCGCAGTTCAACCACGCGATCACATACCTGTCAACACCATGCGGAAATCACACAATCACACACTTTCGCGGCACTTATAAGACTCTCCCGGCCACAACCCCGCATAATCTTCTCATGGGCTATTGACTCAGCCGCCTTTGTTTTGGTTTTCAAAGCCGGCGCTTTTCGCTGCTGGTATATAGGCTGTAACACATAGCTTAGTAGTAGCTCAACCAACAAGAACGCAGCATTGATAATAGACCGCTAGTTGGATTCTGTTAATGATGCTTAGTTTCCCCTGTACCGAGATAAAGTCACCTCACGGCGAAGCGTGCCAGCCCGGGCAGCTCATGTTGGCTTGTGTTACCAGTACATTAGACTATATTTGTTGTTCAAGTTAAATCAAAGAAGCAAGACTTTTCGCTTCCAGCATATCATCAGCTAGTAGGCGAAGGGAGGCTAAGTATTTCGCTCTCTGACGCCCACAATATAAACGGTCATCAAGCACGCAAAAATGCGAGACACTCTAGCTTACAGTGCACGTGCAAACGGGCGCAACTCTCCCAACATTGTTGGGAGCTCCAAAGAGGGTAAATAAGGGCCTGTTTACATGGAGGTTTGGGGACCCCAGGTAGGTGAAGTAACATGCGGCGGGTCACTCCTTCTATCATGTAAACGTGATCAAATTAGAATGAGAGATTATGAGGACAGGCGGGTTACCCACCAAAGCGGGTTACCTCACCTACCTGGGGTCCCCCACCTCCATGTAAACAGGCCCTAAAGGCGGCTAGAATCGAATCGTGCCATAATGAACTGGGATTTCCTTGAGTTAACCGAAGAAGTAGGAGTGAGAAAAGTATGAACAAAATCGTCTATAAACCAAAATTTCTCACCTCCGCCACTTCCTCCAAAACGTTTCACTTTAAACCCTTGTTGTGTGTCACTAGGCTAACACGACTCACCTACTCAGCACTGTTTTCAAAATACAACGCATCCGGAATTAGTGAGATAAAAAGGTCCACGTTTCACTGTTCAACTTCTTGTATATTTTTCAAAAATGGTGACAAACAAAAGCACATAAAACGCTGTAAATAGCCTTTAAAAGCGAAAAGATGTAATTTGTTATAGAATTAAATGTGGTCGATCTAAGCTGATCTTACTTGAATTCATAAAAACAAATAAAGTATTCAGAACACACTGTTAACATAACATCTACATATCCGATTATCTTAGAATGGAAATTTTCCTATATAAAAAAATCGCCAACGTTTCATCTGCGAACGAGGGTCAGAAAATAGATACCAGCTCCCGGGCGAGAAAAACTGAACACATGAGATCGAGGCAAAATGTGCCAGGCCGGTCCAAGACGGCATCCAAACCGTGAAATCGCATGGCATTCGGAACGGTTACTACATCGTGTACGGTACACGAATAGTAAGCGTTCTCCTTCGTTGAACGCAAATATACATCAACTTGCTCTGTTTTTCTTTCTTTTCTTACTATTTCTTTCTTTCTATTTTCTCTTCGTTTTCAGTGGGACTTAGTATGCGATAGGAAGCACTTGAAAGCGATGACCCAGACCGTTTACATGGGCGGGCTGTTGGTTGGTTCGGTCGCCTTCAGTGCTTTGTCTGATCATGTTGGTCGCAAGATCGTGGCTTTCCTCAGTATCTTTTTCCTGGTAAGTATACCCAGGTGCAAGGATGCTAACCTAGCTTCAGAAAACAGCCGACATTAGGTGACTCCACCACTGGTTTCCCTGCGAAATGACGTCAGAGAAACGAACGCAGAAATTCCATACTGATGACGCGTCCTAAGCGGCGCGACCAATCAGAAGCCCTACCCAGATCTGGGTAGTGATACGTCATCAGTTTGAAATTCCTGCGCATGTTTCTGTCGCAAGAAAACCATGGCGTCGCGAAATGTCGGCTGTTTTCTCAGGGTATTGCTAACGTAGCAGGAGCCTTTTAACCAGATATATCACGGACGGTTACTCTGACTTTCTCGTTTCTATTAGTTATTAGAGTTAGCTTAAAACACTGCTAACAATGCTCCGCCTATAGTCATCATGATCTCATTTTAGCAGCTAAGAGAGGCTACATGAAAACGGTCGCAACAACTCCTAACATTGCTGGTCCAACAATGTTGAGAGTCACGTGATATTTCAGGAGTGCAAACCAGTGATAAAATTTGCCAATTCGAGTAATCGCGTACCCTGGTCCCAGAGGTTTTTCTTGATTTTTCTTCGCGAAAGAGATCAACAGCAACCCGCGAAGCAGCGACAACGAGTCGCGTAAGCGACGAGGAGAGAGAGAAAAACCTCTGGTTACCTTGGCCTCGAATCTCACTTTCATGCAGACGACAGCTGTCAAACGCGTCAAATTGCTAATAAAAAGAGTGACCAATGGCAACTTAGCAAACACGTGCTTATCAGCCGCTATTTTTTTAAGTGGGGGTAGACCTGGGGAAATTATGTTATGAACAAACCATCTTCACTTGGGTGGTAAAGAGTGATTTGTTAATCGGGGTCAAGCTAAAGCATGTGTTAACGATGGGCGACAAGAGTCCAGGAATAAGAAGACCACTTTATAAAGAAACCGACATTGTTCCAAACGAATGCTGCAGGATTTGCAGAATTTATTTGGGTATAATAACAAGGATTTTTTCACAAACATTGTCATCTGTTCTGTCAGCAGTGTGCCAGGGGAAGTTGTAAAGTTTGCAAGAGTCTATCAATCGCGCTTATTATATTGTTTACTTCTGCGGGGCGCGCCGTTCGCGTCGATTCGCAGGCATTCACCCCAAAATAATAATATTTATAATGTATTCTGGCAATCTGGCTCGCATTTTGGTTTGGCGGCTCCATTTCCTTTTTTGTGGAACGACAGCGCTAGGAAGAGTCATGCAGCACAACAAACCCTTAAGTTTCGGAGTGTACGTTCAGAGGTTTTGTTGGCCCAATAGACCTATTCGGCTAACTCAATGTACCGAATTCAAACCCTTTGAGAATAAAACGTTTTGTTTCAGGAATTTCCATATCATTTAAATGTGAATGCCACATTATAATGCAAATGCAATACACAAAGAATCTTATCCCCGGGAGATTTGGATTGGGTAGAACATTGAGTTAGCCGAATAGGTCTATGCCAAAAATAGCGTCGGTTAGATCTCTTTTGGGCGTCGCAGGAAAATCAAGCTGCACCCGAAAATGATTATGTACTTGTACAAAGTTGTATGTTTTTTTTCCTACAAGGAAACTTTCATTCCGTATTCGGAGATTTTTTATTTTACTGCCCTAAACAAGTTAGTTTATTTAATGGAATGACAGTATTGTAACAGAAAATATACTTTCCATGTCCGGTTGATAAAATGGTGAACACATCCTTTCGACTCAACGAAGCGAACAAAGCTTTCTTTTGTTGCTCAGTGAGATTCAGGAAAGCGCTCATTAAGTACCGAGGTCAAAATTTCTTCGAATATTCTTTCAGGAACAACATCCATGGCGTGCCTCTACGTGCCTTGGTCCAGTGCAAATGTTATTGCGAGTGCAGCATACAAACAATTTTCTTCCCTAGTAGAGAGAGGCAAAATGAGGTGTGAAAATCCTCAGCGTCCCCTCGGTAGTTACAATTAAACGAGCCAATCAAATTGGTTTGCGCGTTTGAAAAACTATCAACCAATCAACGCCCGAGGGTCAGATCCTGACCCTGTCGTCAGCATGGAAGTGAGATTCGAGGCCAAGGTAACCAGAGGTTTTTCTCTCTCTCCTCGTCGCTTTCGCGACTCGTTGTCGCCGCTTCGCGGTTTGCTCTTGATCTCTTTCGCGAAGAAAAATCAAGAAAAACCTCTGGGACCAGGGTAGTAATCGCGGTTCAGTTTGTTTATTCTATAAAAACGAGACGACGTTTTCATAATCATGCAAAACGGACGTATCGAGTTTTCGCAAGATTTACGTCATTACTGTTTGCCATGAGGGCATCTACGGTCGCTACTGCATCCAAAAAAGCAACAATGATCACTTTCACCCATATTTTGACGTTATCGTTTTTAAGATGAAAAGGTCTTCATTTCTTGTTGTCTATAATAAACAAACTCAACCGCGATTTCTTCCATTGGCAATTTTTTCACTTGTTGCCCCCTGAGAAACCACGTGACATTGCTTTTATCCCATCAGTCCTTGAGTGCGTGCAAAGATGGCGGGTATCGTTAATACGGTCTATCAACGCTAGAGTCCCAGGTTAGGGGTATTTAACAATTATACCTCGAGCTCGAATGGGCTCTGAGTCAATAGCCCATGAGAAGGCCTCATGAGCTATTGACTCAGAGGCCATGAGGGCGAGAGGAATAATTGTTTTAGTAAAATCCAACTAGTTGGTCAAAAATATCGAGAATAAAAAACTTTTAGCTAGTTAAAGCTAGACTTTAATCCTTTTTTGCCGCCAAAAAGCTCGCGTTTTTCGCTACTAGTGGGCTATAACATATAGCCTAGCAGTAGCGCAACGTATCAGAACGCAGCATTGATAATAGACCACCAGCTGGATTTTACTAAAAAAGAAAAGAAATCGCTTTGAGATTCAGGGATGAATAATTCATTTCTTATGTTTTATACCCCTAAGCATCGAAGCCGGCAGCATCAATTTTCTTGTTTACATTCTTGTGTTAGGAGTGAATAGAGAAAAGTGTGACCTCACGTTACCATGGTAACAAACTCTCTGGATCACAACAATAAGGGGCTCAAGAAACGACGACGGCGACGGCAACGAGAACGGCAAAAAAGCAAAAGGTTAAGATTAGCAAAACAATATTTTTTCACTTGCATTACGTTTTTTGTACATTTGCAACATGAAACTTCCTAATTTCTCACGCCTTCTTTATGGAGTAGGCGAACGCAACACACACACAAAAAAAGATTTGGTCCTTTCGTATTCAACCCCAGAAAATGTCGTCAATATTTGACAAATTAAATGGAATCGAATAAGATCGTCGCTGAAGTTTGAAACAGTGCAAAATCACTTTTTAAGTGACGCAGTCTGTTTGTTATCATCCATAGCAACGTGACATACGACTTCTCCTCTCTGTTGCACTCGTTTTTGTGCGTGGAGAAACTCCGAGACTAGCTAATTAAGGATCCCAGTCGGGGATCTTTAGATTCCAAGACAAGGACAAGGGTTTTCTCATTACTTAGTATTGAGCGCAGGCGAACCAGCGTTATTTTGGCGGGAAAACGCGATAGCCATTGTCATCCTACTAGTTACAGGCTTTGACGAGAGTGTCGTAGTGAAGGAAACAAGTTATAAAATGTTAAAAATTTGTGCAAAAGGGAAAATGTTTCTCTTTTACGAGAACTCGCAAGAAAAGAAGTCAAATCTCATCCTCGTCCTTGAATGTAAAGAGGTCTACTGTCTTTATCGCGGGGCACCATGAGTAAGAAAATTTGAAAACGTTACAGTCAAGAAGACTTTTGCAGGGACTGATCAAACAACGTGAAATAGAGTTAAGTTGAGATATTTCGACTGGCCAATACCAGTCTTTGTCAGGTGATGAAGACACCTGATGAAGACTGGTACTGGTATTGGCCAGTCGAAATATCTCAACTTAACTCTATTTCACGTTGTTTGATCAGTCCCTGCAAAAGTCCTCTTGACTGTAACGTTTTCAATTTTATCTATTTTGACTGGTCACGATCTTTTTGGATCCGACGTTGAGCAAGATTGTTCGCACACGGTTTTTGCAGAGGTTTTTTTTACCTAACTAAACAAGAAAATTTGGTTATCCATGCCTCCGCGAAATTTTGCTAGTGACTTGTAGTCACGTGACCGTCCGCCCGTCCGCCCGCACCAAAGGGTTACCAATCTAAAATACATGTTACCCAATCAACAAAGGAGACGAATTTCGTTGGAAGAACAATATGATATACCGGAGGAGGGGGCAGCGAAGAAAAAAGAAAAAAAAGCGAACAGCAATACAAGCAACAAATTTTTTTGTGACCACATACAACGTTTTCTCCATAAGACGTGGAACTCGGAAGTTTCACGTTACAACAACAACGGCAAAGAAATGTACAAAAAAGTGTGCTGCACGTGCAAAGAATGTTTTTTTTTTCGCCAATTACACCTACTGATTTTTTTTTTTGCCGTTCTCGTTGCCGTCGCCGTTTAGCATTGTACATATTTGTGTTAGGTTTGGGTAAATTATAAGTATATTAACGAGAGCTTCGCTTTTAACCCTGGCTAAATCTATATGTTACCCCAGGGTGCTGGAGCCACGGTCTCCGCTGTCGCAGACTGTCTTTCCTTGTTCACATTGTTTCGTTTCGTGGCTGGAGCTGGCACAGCTGGTTGCCTTCTCTCTCGGTTCGTCTACTGCATGGAGATTACACAGATCAACAATCGTACAGCAGCAGGAATGGTTAACAACATCTTTGTTAGTGTTGGCTTTGTAGTGCTGTCGCTTTTGGCTTATCTAATTCGAGACTGGAGGTATCTTATGCTCACTGTGTCTCTACCTGGGCTGCCACTGCTTCTCTGTTGGTGGTAAGGAAATTTTACTTTATGCCTTCTTTCTCTACTAACCTGAAAATTCAGCTGCCTCTCCTCGATACAGTTATTTCGAGAAAGGTTGTCGGAAAAAATGCGCAGGCGACAATCCCGAAAGGTAATATGGGGTATGATCAATACACTGTTCCTGAGATTGTAGCTGTCGAACCTGTTTTTGTTGCTTTCCTCTAGCACTCACAAACAAACGTCCATGGCCTCTCGTGCCAATCTTTCAAATTTTTTGAAGAACAGTGAACTCAAAACTACCCACAATACCTTTCGGGATTGTTTCGTGCACGTTTTTCTACAACCTTTCTCGAAATAGCTGTATATGCAAGGCTCTCTCGATTAGATTGATTGTATAGCCCCACTGGAAATCCGAGACATTCTTGGATACTGGATTCCAGTCTATGTCAGTGGAACTTGGATTCTGGATTCCAATCGTTAGTGGGATTCCGGAATCCTTGAGATGTATTCCGGATTCCAAAGCCCAGGATTCCACCTTCCACTAGCAAACTTCCGCATTACCTTACATGCGGCGAAATACTGCCGTCTCTTCTCGTTCCTTTGAGGAGAGACAGCTGCATTCGCAGGCTAATAGCCCCCGGGCCTCTGTTTCAAAATGAGGGTAGGTGCTCAGCCTTTAATATGGAGATCATTTTTCATTCTCATGCAAATAAAACTCATTTTCACAAGAAAGGTTGAGCACCTAGCCTCATTTTGAAAGCGAGGGCTTTTAGAACTCGGAAGTGGCCTATTGTTTTGTCGAGGCCCAGGAATAAAATCAACATAACAAAGGTAAATTAATAATGATAATAGAACTGAGTGGGTTCCAATTCAGCCTGTAATCATACGAGTGCGATTTGTTTAATCACGAGTACGATTACAAACCGAATTGGAAGACATTGTGTTACCGATTAATCATAACTATAACAAAATTTATTATATTTCAGGCTTTGTTCTAATCAAACACAAGAAATTGCGAGCGTTTTTTTGCTAGCAGTGAAGAAAAGCCATTTAAGCGCGCGCGTGCGATGGCGGGTACTGTCCGATTACAGGCATGACGCGTACTGTCCTATAACACTGTCCATTAGTGCTGAAATCAGGACAGTTGATAGCCAACCAGATTTGAGAATTTTGTTATAGTTATTGTTAAAGATAAAACAGTGTCGAAATAGTGTATAGCATAATGAATGTACCAAAAGATTAAACTTTGCTTTAAAGCTTAAAGAGGCTGTGTCACGACCAACTTAGCGTCCTAAGCGTCCTAAATTGCAAAGGAACTTAACGTTGCCGAAGAAATTACTTACAAAGGACAAATCACTGCTTCATGTTAAACAAATATATCTCCTAAGCATTGCACTGTTTGAATTTTGAAAAAATTTCACTTGTGATACAGCTCCTTTAAGGAGGCATCAAATAACGGGCTTAATGCTCTGTTAACTTATTTCCAAGGGTCATTCCAGAATCCCCTCGCTGGTTAATCGCCAAGAATCGTCTGGACGAAGCGCATGAGCTGCTAATGAAGTACGCAAGGAAAAATCGAGTGAACGTAGACTCCGAACATCTCCATCACGCCATACAAGAATTTAAGAAAGAAGAAGACAAGAATCGGAATCAGTTTAGAAAAACTTATGGCATTCTTGACATGTTCAGAACACCAAAGCTTAGAAAAAGAACCGTCATTTGTGGATTCAACTGGTAAGTCCCCCAGGTGGTACTCCTGGGAATTCTTGGTGGGAGTGTACAGTCGACTCTCTCTTAACGGACACCTCTATAAGACGGACACCTCTCTAAAACGGACACCTAGAGGTGGTCTCTGCCTTTCTTTGCTCCCTCTATTTGACTTTCTATAAGACGGACATCTCTCGAAGACGAAAAGCTAGTGCCGGTCCCAAAGGTGTCCGTCTTAGAGAGAGGTGACTGTACCGCAGGGTTCTTTCAAATTCTGACCCTATTTCAGACCAAAAAATGTCATTTTTCACACCCGTTTTCAGACCAGTGGGGCCCGTTTCTCGAACGTACCGATAACTTTTCGCGCCAGAAAATCCGTTTTATGTTTGCCGTGTTTGCATTCAAGATCAAAGTTTCATTAAATTTCATTAAATTAGCGAAGCAAAACTAACCGATTTGTAAGCTAGGAACTGTGCTACTATTTAACAGGTTTTGATTTCAAAATTTGCCTTTGGAGCCGAAAAGTTACCGGGCCTTTCGAGAAACAGGCCCTCGGCCTCTTAGAAATTACGTCATCATAACTTAGATTAAGACGCCAACATTTCGAATTCGCGTATTTCTTTCTTTCTTATTCATTTGGAATTGAAATGATAAATACGTTCGCAAAAAGAAAGCGGCGCAAAAAACCATACTCTTTTGGGCGGTCCGTACCTTTCTGGCTTATATTCAACAATTCCTCAAGCCCGAATGGGCTATTGGGATATTCACTCAGAGCCCATGAGGGCGAGAGGAATAATTATTTTAGTAAAATCCAAGTAGTTGTTCAAAAATATCGAGACAGAACAACGTTAGCTAGCAAAACACGATTCAGCCGCCATTGTTTTGGTTTTCAAAGCCGGCGCTTTTCGCTGCTAGTGGACTATAACATATGGCCTAGTCGTAGCTCAACCAATCAGAACGCAGCATTGATAATAGACCACTAGTTGGATTTTCCCAACAGGGAGTATCCCCCGGGGTGAGTCCGTAGAATTGAATCTCCAAGCATGTAGGCAATTAAGCGAACAAATCAAAAGGCCCAATCTTTTCATGTCAAACATTACGTAATTGTACCTGGCTACTGGTTAGCAATTGCGCATTGGATAGACAGTAAACCTGAAACCGCCCTCGTTTAATACTGCTTTTGCTGTTTTTAGGTTATTTGATTTTCACCCTCCCACCCACTCTTAAAGTCGAATACAGGTAGCGCATCGTAGAGCAGATCTGAAGAAATATCCACAACTAAACGCAATTGTTCATATTGCTTTCTTCTTGCAGGTTTGCGAATGGATTGGTGTACTTTGGAATAAGCTTAAACGTGGGAAACTTAGCAGGCGACATGTACCTCAATTTCTTTTTCTTGAGCATTGTGGAAATTCCTGGAGCATTGCTACTCTGGTTTTTACTAAAACGGTGGGGCTTATATGATATTCAAACTAACAATCAATAATTCTGGGGTGAATATACCGTAAATACTCGAATTTATGCCCGGGGTGTTTGTTATGAGTCGAGAAGGGGTGCTGCTCTAATAAGTGCGCTTGATTGAAGGGTAGCGGTTATGGTTGGTCTTTTTCAAATTTCTTAAAATGATATGGACTTGATTTCTAGTAGATACAAAGTGAAACAGTAAACTAGAAGTTATCTGTAAGGAAAAACACAAATATATGTGTTAATGTCCTTTCGAAAGTTCTTCTTCCTCCTACTAGTGCTCCAGTTTTTTACCATATATTTGGTGATTATATTTTCCAGGGGAGGGTTGGGGGACGCGCATTTAAGGGGTCACTAAATCATAATAGCATTTAAGATTAAAACCTCCATTACAATGATGATAGAAACTGTTCATATCGCCAGGGTTGTTAAAGGAACATACATCTTTTTTTACTGAGGGAACGTACTACAGCGAATGTGATCACTTTCAAAGTAATTTCAGGCTGTTAAGGTTTCCCAATGTTGTTCTTGTTTTCCTTAATAACTAACAACGTTTGCTTAATTGTTAATAAGAATTTATCAATGGCACTTAAAAATAACCTTTAGTAATTTACGTTTCACACGATAATATTATTTTCTGACCTGTAAGTCAACCTTCCTTGTAAGTTCCTGTCAGTGAAAAACATGCCGGGCTCACCTGAATTAGACTTAACCGATGGTACGCTTATTTTTATCACCCTTGGAACCAGCCTCATCCATTATCCGTTCTTCTCACATTTTTACTTCGCACATTTGTCATTACTTTGAGTGTTCATTAGTTGCAGTATTTGCCAGTATGTATTTACTCAGGGAACGGCGAGATGAATGCGAACAATAACTCAGTTTACTGTTTTTTTTTTTTCCAGATATGGTCGCCGTATACCATACGCTTCCTTCATGATCTTTGGAGGACTGGCAGGAACGCTAGTATCAGCCGTTCCATCGCATGAAGGTAAATAAAGGCCTGCGCACGCGCCGTCTCACTTCGATTCGGCGAAAACTAAATTCAGTCAGTTGACGCACGAAATATCGCCTATACCGCTAGCCTTTGCGTTTGCTCTTAGGGAGTAAAAGCCAACTTTGCCCGAATACGTCAAAAGTGAATAACCTTAGTTTGTTTTCCTCGTTAAATGTAGATCAAAACATAGAGTTGGCTTAGAGTTGTGCCCGGGGGGGTGGGGGGGAGGGGGGTGTACTCCCTTCTATTGCCTATACGGGGATTTTGTGCCGCTGGACAGGGTATGGTTTTCCTCCTCTCTGTCCTAAACAGGTGATCTAATTTCGTACGAGTCTTCAGTTCCTAAACAGGGTTTATAATTTGGCGCAAGTCTATGCTAAACAGTGTGCATGATTTGTGCGAGTCTGTTCTAGTATTAAAATTGAGGGAGTTGTCCTAAACAGGGTACAAAAATTGAGGATGTCTTCCTAAATTAAAACAGGGCCAGGGTTTGAAACCCTCAGCGGCTCACCCATACCCAAATATTGGTCGAGTACCCCCCCCCCCCCCCCCCGGGAGTTGTGCAAAGGTACTTAAAACGCGCGTCAAAGATATTATACCTTTGCCATGCTTTTCTCTCTTTTTCAGACCAAATTTGTGGGATAATATATTAAAAGTAATATAACCAAAGGCACCACTAAACCAATCCCCGATTTTGGTTCTCCTGCTTTTTTAAGCGAAGCCTCGTTGTTTAAGAAAGGAGGCAGTCGGCTGCGGGTGCACCTTGTTCCTTTTCCAGATAATTCATATCACTTCGTAGAAAGCGGCGTGCCGAAGGTCAGGTAATGTCATTAACGTGGAAGAGGTTAGTCTGATTGTTCGCGTGCCATCGTGGATTGCGCACCTCTTTACAGCTAAACCTTGTCTTCTCTCTCTGGACAGTCATTAAGTATGGTCCGATTGCATAAACTGGGAGTTTGTAAAGATTTCCACCGATAAAAAACATCGTAATTGACACAAGCTAACAATTACCTTATGTGTGAAGCCAACAGGGCTACATCGCCCAGAATGCAGCGACACATCGGGGAATTTTTCATGCGCGCGGGCGGTAAAATTAAAAAAATTTGTAAGAGAATTAATGGTGTGTGTGTGTTAACAAATTTTAAAAAATGGCCAGAAAGCGACCACCAGCGGGTACGTTTTCCTGTGTTACGCGCTTTTTAATTCCTCTGGCTAACTACCAGCATATGGGTTTTGTAGAGGAGGGATCAGTAGAATGATTTGAAACAGAAATCTCTTGGTTACGGTTTCTACAAGTATTATCGAATTTGCTTTGAAAGTTGGCTATTTGGAATATTTCGATGAATAAATCGGCTAACTTCACGGCTAGCATGTATCAGGATGGCTTCTAGAAATTTCCTCTTGTTTGTACAGACCCTCTTAGTTCCCCTCCCCTCTTCCTGTATATTAGTGAAGTGAGTCAGTGACTCAATGAATTAACATATTACGTTTTCTTGTGATTTCTAAGGATTACAGTTCATTGTTACGATTCTGGCTGTCATTGGCAAAGCTTGCATTTTCGCCACGTTCTTGGGGATTTATGTTTTCACTGCAGAATTATACCCAACAGTCATCAGGCAAGTAAACCATCCAACTTTGTGGCATTATGACAGGCTATTATCTGCACTTCATGAAATTAAAAATGTAGCTGTTATTTGACCGATAGCTACAACTGATAGCTCTTGCAATGACACAAAAACCTTACCTGGTTTGGTGTAGACATAACCTCAGATTTACAACAATCTTTTACGGGTAAAAGAAATTTCAATAAACTTTAAAAGTGATAGGAAAATCTTATGGCCTAGCTAGCTTCTTCACGTTTTTTCGTGACGTCATATCACGCCTATCAGCGTTTTTGCATGACGCCACGTCCGCCATATTGGTGTTCCAGAACAACAACAAACGGCGTCCATGTTGTTGTTCCAAGTAAATCCCGTGGGAGCAGAACATTATCCTTTCGTAGAAACGTTGTTTTGTTTACGTTCTTTTCCAACAAATTAAACGTTGTTTCTGGATAATAGCGCAACCAAATGCAAACAAAATATTTTCAAAAAAAAATAAAAAATAGCCATAAAATCTTTGTGCGAGAATTGCACACTGTTTCAATTTTATTTGTAACAAAACATAGCTTATGGAAAGTTTGTCAGTGAGGGTTGTTTAAAAGACAAAAAATGGTTTTGTTTTCTAAATTTTAAAACAGCAGTTGAGTCGTTGGGCAATCTCAATCCATATAGTTCTAAGTGTTATTGATAAGCGGGTTTTATCAATATAAATGGCACTTTTCCTTTATTGTAGGAATACTGGCATAGGTGTGGTTTCAATGATGGCTCGTGTTGGCAGCATGATAACGCCATTCATCGTTTTATTGGTTTGTATATTTAACAATTATTCCTCGAGCCCGAATGGGCTCTGAGTCAGTAGCCCATGGGGCCGAAGGCCGAATGGGCTATTGACTCAGAGGCCATGAGGGTGAGAGGGGGGCTCGTAGTAGGATGTTTTATTTTTTCAGATGGATGGGCCTATGACTGGGGGGGTATAGGTAGAGGGGGGACCTAAGCTACAGTTTAACGTATCCTGCATCGACAGGCAGTGTTTCTTTTTTCAAACAGGGAAGGCTTATTCATTTAGCGATAATTCGCAATTTTTTTTCGTTCAAGGCTGACCTTCCAAACCTGAGCAAAACTCTACCGCTGGTCATTTTTGGAATTTTTGGGATTCTTGCGGGTATTTTGGCGCTTTGGCTTCCGGAGACACTTCACAGTCCCCTGGCCCAGACAGTAGAACAGGCGGAAGCGTGGGATGAAGACTACAAGATATATTGTTGCAGACGCCACAGGTCCGCGAAGGAAGAAATAATCATGGAAATGTCGGATAAAGAAGAGGCCAACCAATCCTTAGTGTTAACTTAAAGATATTTTTCACCACTGGATGGATCCCACTTACCGTAATGCGGACTGAGTAGTCTCGAATTGAAAATAGTCTTAACTGATTCCTCGACACCTCTTCCGAAAAAGCCAGGGTGAACCTAACCGCTAATAAAAGCACTTAGCCTTTTAAATTTGTAATGGAGTAAAACGTACTCCTTGTTTCCCCATTTCTCCCCATTTTCTTTGTATTTTGGCTCCTTTGTCAGAAGGAAGCTTTTCAAATTTGGGGCTCTGGACCGTAAGAAGGTCCCGTATGTGGCACGGCATTTTGGGCGATGATCCACTGACTCAAAAGTGAACTAAAAATTAAATAAATAGTACCATGTGAAGTATTTCTGAAGTAGGGTTTTCTTAGAAGTCGTTTTTCAATTGCTTAAAAGTAAATTACATAAAGGTACCATAACTAACAATCTGGCTGTGTATCCTGAAATCTTCAAACTGTCAGACTGTAGGTTTTTGTCGAATGTACACTCGAATAATATACTTCGTTCAGCTGTCAGCGATGAAGATGGCCGCCTCTTTTGGGTTTTACCTGAACTTTTTCTTTGTTTCGCAACTTTTGTTTTTCTAGGTTCTGTTGTGTTGACTTCTTTGTTTTCTTTGTTTTACGTTACCCGTGAGTGTAACAGGTTCTTACACCGAGGATGAGAACTCTTTTGTACGTAGTTTTGTGTATGTTCTAATGAATAACAAAGCTATAATAGAATAGAAGTCAATCTTGTTAAAGGGCTATATTTAGCTTTACTATACTGTGCCCTTCTCCATACTTAATTTTCTTGCTAACTATATTAAGGAGAAAAAAAAGGTTGAGTTTGATCGTCCGGGTGAACGTAGTCCTGAATAGGACTGTTGTTGTTGACAGTGACTGACGTTTCGACAAGTCATCTTCAGAGTCAAAGTGATTTGCATCACGTCAGTTGATGGTATTATACTCTGGTTGTTGATCTATATTAAGGAGGTCGCGAAAACAGACCAATACTCCGCGCGTTTTTCGCAGAAGTTTCCGGACATCTCTTCACATTACTTTCTTGGAGCCTAGAACAGCTTGGGGTTCAGCAGCAACCGGTGTTTCCGGTTAATCTACGACACAAATCGTAACGTATTAATCAAAGGACCTTCGAACCTTCCTTAGACCAGCCTTTTAGGTTTATCATTGGACCTTGCAAGTCGGCCTCGAGATTTGAGTTATTAACTAAAGCGGTAAATTATGGTGAGCATATTCATAAAATTCTTTATGTCTCTTTACAGTGGAGGATCCAGGGGAGCGACCCGGGGGCGGCCCTCCCTTTTTTTTAGACCAAAATGAGGCCCGAAGGGCGGAAAAAGAATTTTTTTTGAGGCTGCCCCCCTTTATCTCAGGGTGTGGATGACCCCCCCCCCCTTACTTATCTGAAGGTCTGGATCCGCCACTGCTTTATTGCAAAAAGTTTCATTTTCAAGTATGGGGAATGGATTGATCGGTTCTTCATATCATTTCGTGTTTTGTAAACAGCCATGGATTGGAATGCTAACAATACTGAATCTGCAATGGAACTAAAATCCTTTCCCAAGGCAAAGAATGCAAAAAAGTTAGTTAAATACCCCCATAACCAAGATTTCTTATGGTCAATCTATAGAAAGTATTAAGAAGGAAGAGAAATCTCTTTATCATTTGTATCATCCAAAGTTTATAGTTCTTGCCTGATATTAAGCGAACAACCTTCGATTGCATTTATTTTGGAAAATACATATTGTTCGAAATGACGTATCACGAACAAAAAAATAATATATTAACCGTTTTGATAAAAGATATTGAAGCATATTAAATGTTTCTTCAAATGACAACTTTCCATTTCCATTGATAAGGCTATCCCTCATTGACTGACTGTGTACCCAACCTAGACTTTGGTGACCGGCTGCTACATTAAAGAGAATGTTGAAATAGCTGATACCTCAGCAACGTCAATCATGTAAGTAGCCACTTGATGTATGTACGAGCTCAACCTTCGTTGGATTGAATTTCTTGGTCCTTTAATAATTCAAGCATGTTTATGCCATGCAAGCCAGGTCTTCGGCTAGGTCTTATTTGTATAAGGCCCGTTAATCGACGTTAAGGGGAAACAACTACGCAACATGCAATTGTGTTTTCGGTACAACGAATATCGTAAGGTGTAGATCAACGAACCATCCACACATATAAAATGTGTTAAACCAATGGTTTGCACTAGATTCGCCACGAAAGTTTATTGACAACGTTATTTATTGCCTGAAAGTAATTGAAGCGTGTGAATCGGCTCTGAGATATGCACTGAATGTAGAACTCACGATAATATTTTATATCTCTCCATTTCAAACTTATGCTTTAATCTAGTGACAAAAATGATTCAAAAGTGAACCGAAACTTAAGCTGTATTATTATTATTTGGATTCACATCAAATTTGCAGCCGAAGGAACTGCAAATTTTCATGGGCTTATATACAGAGAATAATAATGAGAATAATAAAATAATATGAGAATAAACCATACATTTGTCTAGTTCTATTTTTTCGCTTGTTGTAGTCTTATATTACTGATTAGGCATTGTTTTTATGTGTATTTTGTATTGTTGTGAAGGCCGTAAGTTAGATAACTCATTGGGTTATTACGTCACCTTCGTTAAATAAAGAATATTGTATTGTATTGTATTGTAATAATATGAGAATAATAAAGTTTCTAGTTCTTGCCTGATATTAAGCGAACAACCTTCGATTGCATTTATTTTGGAAAATACATATTGTTCGAGATGACTTATCACGAACAAAAAAATAAAATATTCACAGTTTTGATAAAAGTTAAGAAACTTAAGCTGTATTATTATTATTTGGATTCACATCAAATTTGCAGCCGAAGGAACTGCAAATGTTCATGGGCTTATATACAGAGAATAATAATGAGAATAATAAAATAATATGAGAATAAACCATACATTTGTCTAGTTCTATTTTTTCGCTTGTTGTAGTCGTATATTACTGATTAGGCATTGTTTTTATATATATATGTGTATTTTGTATTGTTGTGAAGGCCGTAAGTTAGATAACTAATTGGGTTGTTACGTCACCTTCGTTAAATAAAGAGTATTGTATTGTATTGTATTGTATTGTAATAATATGAGAATAATAAAGTTTCTAGTTCTTGCCTGATATTAAGCAAACAACCTTCGATTGCATTTATTTTGGAAAATACATATTGTTCGAGATGACTTATCACGAACAAAAAAAATAAAATATTCACAGTTTTGATAAAAGCTATTGAAGCATATTAAATGTTTCTTCAAATGACATCTTTCCATTAATAAGGCTATCCCTCATTGACTGACTGTGTACTCAACCTAGACTTTGGTGACCGGCTGCTGCATTAAAGCGAATGTTGAAATAGCTGATACCTCAGCAACGTCATGTAAGTAGCCACTTGATGTATGTACGAGCTCAACCTTCTTTGGATTGAATTTCTTGGTCCTTTAATAATTCAAGCATGTTTATGCCATGCAAGCCAGGTCTTCGGCTAGGTCTTATTTGTATAAGGCCCGTTAATCGACATTAAGGGGAAACAACTACGCAACATGCAATAGACCATTTTACAGTTGTGGGCGTAGTATCCTAGCCTTTGAGTGAACGTGAGGCTGAGGTTGACCTTGTTTCGATACAAACCTCTTTTTTTTTTCTTATGGAAATTTTGCTGAAGAAATAATAGTTAGCATAACAACAACATGATTTACATAATAAAGCAGTAGGGGTTGTATTAAACCAAGGTCAACTCCAGCCTCGTTTGCACTTGTAACTGTAAAATGGGCTATTCTGTTTTCGGTACAACGAATATCGTAAGGTGTAGATCAACGAACCATCCACACATATAAAATGTGTTAAACCAATGGTTTGCACTAGATCCGCCACGAAAGTTCATTGACAACGGTATTTGTTGCCTGAAAGTAAATGAAGCGTGTGAATCGGCTCTGAGATATGCACTGAATGTAGAACTCACGATAATATTTTATATCTCTCCATTTCAAACTTATGCTTTAATCTAGTGACAAAAATGATTCAAAAGTGAACCGAAACTTAAGCTGTATTATTATTATTTGTATTCACATCAAATTTGTAGCCGAAGGAACTGCAAATTTTCATGGGCTTATATACAGTGAATAATGGGGTAATTATATGAGACCAGGACGAACTCAGACCGGTATGAGTTCGTATCGCTCTCCATACATTTCTTTTTATGCGTTTGGTCATTTACATGGGACCGCTGACCCGACACGAGTTATTTTCGTACCGGTCTGAGACTGTACCGTTCTCATGTAAAACGAAAACCAATCTCAGACCGGGTCCATAAATAGCATGTTTCTTCGAATGGCCCCATCATTTTTGCTTTTTCTTAGGGGGTAATTACATGAGACCGGGACGAACTCAGGCCGGTACGAATTTGTAATTTTTGCAGTCGTTTTACATGAGACCGGAACGAAACGCTTCGTTGATTACACGGGACCGGTACAAACTCAAAAGCAGGAGATTCTTGGAGCTGCATAACTTTCTTAAGTCGATTATTTAACATATTATCCACTAAAAGTCTGAGTTCGTCCCGGTCTCATGTAATTACCCCCGTAGCAAAATAAGAACACTGCACTGTCTTAATTGGCGTAAATTGTGTTACACCTCGTTAAAACGGACACACAAACGTGCTCGTTCCTGACTTTCTTTACTCTTTTTAGTCGACCATGTTTAAAGGCCGATTTAGACGGTGACGACTGTTGCGCGCGACTAGCATACGTCATCACTTTCGACCATCCACCCGCGCACAATTTTCACTTACGACATTCACATATGTGTCGTACGGATGTCGTGGGTCATGACGTACGCTAGTCGCGCACGATAGTCGTAAGCAAAAATCGTACCTTTTAAATCGGCCTTGAGGCGGACATTTCTCTAAGACAGACGCAAAAAGCCGGTCCTGGCCTTTCTTTACTTCTTTTTAAGAATCTAATCATTTTTTCCTATTTATCGAACATGTATATGTTTTTTTTTTTACTTACAAAGTCGTCCGAGAATGTCGTCAAGATGTTTTTAAACGCTTTTTTTGAAAAATAATTTCTTTGAGTGATTTTAAGTTACATTTTATCACAGTTTTTTATATTCAAATTTCATTTTAAAAAACACAGGATGGAAAACAAGGGCTACGAGTCGATAAAAACTGACGATAAAGACTTGGAAAACAATGGCCGGCATCCTGCTAATTCAGCAAATTTTGTTTCACTTTTGACCTGCTGGTGGATGAATGGCATATTCAGAACAGGAAACAAACGCCCATTAGAACAGTCTGATTTCCTGCCACTAAACGAAGAAGACAAAACAAAAGTTCAAACAGAAAAACTTCAAGAGCAATGGGATGAGCATGTACGCGAATGTAGTATCACCCCTGGCAAACAGCCAAAGCTTTGGAAATGTGTTCTAAGGATTTTATCCTTTAAAGAGGTTTTATTTTTGCTAAGTTTCTGGTTTATAGAGTCAGTCTTCCGTGTAACGCTTCCTCTGGCTCTTGGTCTCCTCCTTGCATTGTTGCAATCTACAGAAAGGAATCAGCCTCTGGTGGCTGGTTGCTGTTTATTTATTGGAATCGCTGGAGTATTATCCGCTACCACCCATTACTCTGGTTTTAGATGTGATCTTCTGGGCATGCGCTTGAGTACTGCTCTCAAAGGGATTGTCTATCGCAAGGTAAAGGACCTCTGATGGATTTTTTTGTTGTTGTATTGTTATTGTTGTTTACCTTTTTGCTGTTACAATCACCAGAATCTTAAGTTTGTTCGCGATAGAGCGGTTTTCGTTTGAGCCACTAAAACTGATTACGGGAGGAAAACTGAAACAGATAGCGAACGAGAATATAAGAACTTGATTAGTTGAGTGAACAGACGTAGGCTATGTTTACACTATATCGCACTGTGCCAACACGATTTCGGTTTTCAAAGACGTTCGCAAGCCTTTTGTGACGTTAAGTCGAACCGTGCCGAATGATGCTTAGTACACCAAAAAGGACTGAGGCAGAGAAACCTAAACATTCCTCAGTAAAGCCAACCGACGCAAAGGAGACAAAAAAACAAAGAAAGAACAAAAAAATAAACAAAAATTAGAAAAAATTAATTACAAATGATCTGTTTACCATGAAATTCCCCTTTCATTTGAGCGAGGTTATGTTAAAAACAATATCGGAAGAAAAACTATTACTTTGGTATGTGTGGCTGCTAGCCAGCCCAGGACCGCGCGGTAGTTTAATTTTCGTGCCCTTTTGGGGTCAGGTGACCAAGCCGTTATTTTTTAAGTTGCATGATCGTTAGCTCGGCGGTCAGAGATTACTTCGCTCGCTACTTTAGCGATGGATTTTGGTTTTTCTGGACACATTTATAATAGGCTCACAAGTTTTACGTCAACCTTATCTACTGGTCAGTAAAACAACAGTGTTAGAATTGACCGCGTTTGAGTTGTTGTCTCAATGTCGTCACAGTATGCTATTACACACTCATTACGTTTTAAGTTTCACTCAGTCTCACAGGCTGCATTTATTTTTAAAAGCTTAAATGTTTTGAACCGTTCTTATGGCAAAGAAAATGTGCTTGATATTAAGAACTGACAGCCGGGTTTGGCGACAAGATGACTTTTAATTTTTTTGCAGATTCATTTACTAACCCAGCAAAGCCTCCTGACAGCAACAACGGGCAACCTTATTGACCTCATATCAAACGACGTCCAAAGAATCGAGCTGACCAGCAGATGGATTTTTGCCTCTTTCTTCTTTGCTTTAGAATTTACAGTTGTCATTGTTTTGTTGCTGCACCTCATTGGCTGGCCAGCATTGATGGGAGTTCTGTTTCTAGTGGCGATGATTCTTTGTGTCTTGATAATCTCATATATATGTGCTGGACTGCGCGTGGAAACTGCGGAGGTATCGGACAGGCGCCTTTTGTTAATGAATGAGCTCGTGACTGGTATACGTGCTCTAAAAACGCATGCGTGGGAAGAATACTATCAAGAAAAAGTGAAGGCTACGAGAAGGTGAGAATTCTCTATTTTCCAATTGCCCATAATACACTCTGTTTACCCCCCAAATTCTGCATAAACCATTGTTTTTAAATGCTCCTGGGAGTATTGCATTTTCCCAGGAGCATTTTAAGACAATAAGTTATGCAAAATTTGGGGGGCAAACAGAGTGTATTATGGGCAATTGGAAAATAGTCAATAGTTACGCTATGTTAATTTACATTCAGTACCGGATACCGGATTGCTTTTCGTGCCGACACAAAAAGCAATCCAGTATATAGTATGAACAGCAACGGCATGGAACTGGAACAAGTCGTTCACACACGTTGAACATCGTGCCGGAGCGGTTTGCCAGGAGAGTTTGGTGGACTAAATCCCAGATTTAACTCCTGCAGAGCATTTATTTCTGTTTCAGTGGGTTCTACTCTTCTGTCCTACTTATTTACTACCGCGACGGTCCAAATATGTCAAATATTAGGTGGTCGTACTGCACCAAAGTATGGCACAAAACCTTTGCGTTATTATGTGACACGCCGTTTTAGAGATCGGCGCAGCGCAGCTTCTATCCGTCACAGAAATCGGGCCGAAATCATCACCGCTCTTGTGTGTGAACAGAAGCCCTATCCAGTGTGATTTTCCAGTATAGTATATCCAGTATAGTATGAACATAGTCTTAATCCAACCGTATAGTTCGTTTCAAGGGTCTTCTCTTACTCGCCATCCCTCTCTTGCTCCGGCGGACCAGTAGGAGGGGACGCTGGGAACGAGGTTAACCACACAGAATAGCAACAAGCAAACTTTTCAGATTGAATTATCTACATGGATGCTTTTTTATGTTAAATACAGTCAGAAAAGCCAATGACTATTCCAATGTACATATCTATTCAGACGTTGGATTCTGCGAATTATCACTGCTTAGCTTAACTCTTTTAATCGTTATTTGTCAACGTTAAAGCACCTCCCTTTACTTAGAAAATCACTTGGCGCCTTTTGAATCACGTTCTTGACATCTAGTTCAGCTACCTTGTCCTTTAAGCATTAGCAAAAACTCACAAGGGGTTGAAACGTCTAACCCGCGTTCACTAAATTGCTCGTGAATATTCACTTTTACCATATTTGGAAACCTTAGTGAGGGATATCCATTTTGAACAAAATGGCTGCCTCGCGATCACTATGCGGCTGTTTTAAGACCAGAGTTCTGCATTTCAAGATTAAAAATACACCGTTAAAAGACAAAAACTGGAAAGAGGAAGTTCAAAAGCCGTGAGAATGCTCAGTTTTTTTTTTGTGGAGGAGGGGAAGCTTTTCATCAAGAAATCGTCCTTCGAGGAATTCAACCTTGTTTTTTTCACGGCGGAGCGCATGGTCTGTTTTGAAATGCAACCATTTTGCTAAATTTTCAGGTACGTTTTGGACTCTATGGACAAGAAAATTACGTTTTTGGTGGGGATTTCAGTGTGAATTTTCAAATGTCTCACAGACGTTTTATAGATTTTTCTCGTCTGCACTAAAGAAAAATCCCAAAATGCGCCTCTATTTGAAATGGATTTTGTTTTGAATTTTGCCATGTGCTCAGCCGATTTTACTTACGTGAACGGATCCACGATCCGGATAGTGTTATGCGAATTGCTTTAAAGGATTTGAATAAAAATGTTCAAGAAACGGCTTCAATGTCTAAGATTTTGAGCTTTTTCATTCATAAAATTAGCTCAAACGCGATCGTTACACTACAGCATCCAAGCTGAATTCAAGCTTAATGCTTCTCACATGTCAGGTTCAGTTTTTGGACTCTTTTTGATACACAGCTAATGAATTTTATTCGAAAATATGTTTTAGTGTTTATTCTAGACTTTTAATATAAGAATTTTAAAAGCCTATTTGCAGTCAATAAGTTTACTGCGAAGAGGGTCACCGAGGTATCGTTTTTTGAAGTGACAACTTCAAGAAGTGGCGCGGTGGTCAGTGGATTTCATAATATTGCGTTTGGCCAGGGTGGTAAGCCAATTTCCTGTTCAGTATTTCGGTAAGATTCCTGGTTTCAACCTTTGAAAGCTTACTCGGGGTTCGGGAGTTTTTTTCCCCGGCCCTTTGGTCGGCCATTTTTTTTTAAGCGGGCGCGGGAACGTGAGGTAGAATTACGTCACGCCCATTCAACAAGTTTGATTGGTCAGTTCTATTTTCTTCTCGTTCCAAATATGGTACTTTCGTAAAGGAATAATCACTAGCATCGGACAAAGCAAACATATGAGAGTTACACGTTTCAACTCATTATGAGTTTCTGGCATTAGTCAATAGCAGCAGTGCCTGTTCTCCAGGCAATTAATTGTGAGGTATTTTAATCCACTGGTAGGGTATTTGAATCTAGACAAATTTTATCACTAGGTTGTGCTTGCTTAAGGTATGCTCTTCAAAAGCTAATATTGTGCTGTTCGTATAAAAAAAACTTTGCCCGCAGTAGCTTTATTCCAAAAGATAGCAAAGATTTTCTTAACATTCTTCCTGTCTTGAGTAGGCCTTTATACACTCAATAATTAATCCCAGTCAATAAAAAATTCATCTACAACTAGGAAACCAACTAAACTTTCTTTCTTTTACCTACTAGAGCTGAAATATGGATTATTATGAAAAAGAGCGCTCTGTTATGTATCATAGATGGTGTTTCGTTTACGGCGGGCAGTGCAGGAACGTTCCTTTCAGTTTTGGCCATCATTTTAACAGGCCACTTCATTTCGACGCCCACAGCTTTTATGCTGCTTTCCTTTATGTTTGCTCTAGAAAAGATGGCGTTAATTAGACTATCAACTTCTCTTCCTTTATTACTTGAGTTGCCTTCTGCCCTCCAGAGGATCGAGCACTTTCTTTTAATGAAAGAAATTCCCTTCAAACAACTCGAATACTGCCAGAGTTCGTTTAGGCGAGAGAGTCGTTTTGCATTGGCGTCGCCGATTGTGTCTTCCCTAGACGATCATCGGACTGTTAAAATTGTTAGCTCTGAAAACAAGGATGAGAAAATAGATTTCACTTTATCAGTTTCTGGTCTAACGTGCAAAGTGAATAGCCTTGGTGAAAAGTTTCTCCTTCAAGATGTAAGTTTTGCTGCGACCAAAAACAGCCTCACCGTGATCACTGGTCAAGTAGGCAGTGGAAAGTCAACTCTTTTGGCCACAATCGCGGGAGAGGTAATAATAACAAGTGGTAGCGTAGTCTGTCCCGGAACTTTAGCTTATGTGCCACAATCGGCGTGGGTTTTCTCTGGGACCGTCAGAGAAAACGTCCTATTTGGTGAGCCGTACAATGAAGAGTGGTATACTAAAGTTTTAGAGGCATGTGCGCTAATCGAAGACATCGACAGATTTCCTAGTTGTGACAGTACCTTTGTTGGAGAACATGGTATCGTGTTGAGTGGAGGCCAGCTTGCCCGTGTCAATCTTGCACGCGCCGTGTACGCAGATGCAGATGTTTATCTACTGGATGATCCTTTAAGCGCCGTGGATGTTAGAGTAGGTGAACACATATTTGAACAGTGTATCTGCAAGCTTCTACAAGACAAAATTAAAGTATTGGTGACACACGAACAGAAGTACATGGTGGCAGCTGATCACGTTTTGGTCCTTGACAACGGGTCAGTATTAAAGAATGGCAGTTTTAGTGAACTTTCAGATGCGGAGAAAATTTTATTTACTATCAAAGATGCATCAGTCGCCGCAAAAGAAGCAAGAGATGAAAGTGGCACGTCTCGAATGCGTTTCATAGGCGTCCGTGATGGATCAGACGAAACTTTGGAGATCTCAGAAGAAGAAAGAGCCACCGGAAGAGTCTCTCCTGCTTTGTACTGGAATTACATTCGAACTGGATTACCTTCATTGGGCGTAATTCTTGTGATTTTACTTTGTGTGGTGATCCAAGGTGAGTAAGCGTTTTTGTGGCGTGCGTGCATGTATGATTATTGCATAAATTATGAAATAATCACGCACACTTGCGACCATATAATAGTGGGGTGAGGCGTTATAAATACTTCATATAATATTAGTTATCACGTAATGGGTGTAATGCTCGCTTAAGTTTGGGTGTTGGGACACGTTCCATGAAGTGATTTTTTGGGTGTTAAGGTAGAATGTGTAATCAGTCAATTTTTGATCCTCTCTTTCTAAAGGAGCGAGAATTACCATATTTAATTCTTGTGCATGGGTGGGGTAAGTTTACGACCGAGTGTATTTGAGAACGAAATGGTGGCGAAAAATTCGTTGCAATAAAGTTTTCTAAAAACCCCAATGATGCAGGACTAAGAGCTGTTTCTTTTTACGGTGGGTCTATGATTCATAGTTTACTATGTTTTACGATTTTTTAAAGATGTGTACATACGATGAAATCGAAGAACGCTCTTAAAAGCTGTAACTCCCGCTTGCTTGGAGATTAGATAAGAAATGAGGAGGGGGTAGCCTGAATTTCATCCGATTACTTCGAGTCGTTATTATTTCCTCAGTAACGTCTGAATCGACCGGCCGTTAATGCCGTCCAGTGGCGTGACTACTCCTTTGCTTTAATTCAAGCAAAGAGTAAAACCCGATTTTCAAGTGGCAGACCGAGAAATATCGTTTGGAAATGTCTGCATGATGCAGAATTGCTTTACTTTTTTCGATCTTAATTCATATTTAACTGTCAAACTATCAACTGCATGCAGTACAGCTCTGAACCGGTTGTAATTCCATAATCAAAGTCGGCCCAATCGCGTAATGAAATAAATACACACACGGAGCACTTAATTAAAAAACACAACGGATTGCTTTAGTTGATAAGAAGCAGTCATATCTGGTCCTCAACGAAGAAACAAACAAGGAAACAAGAAAGAAAAGCAAAGAAAATCATTACGTATACACTTGACGGTGAAAATAGCAAGAAGGTCGAATTATAACATTGATCTCAGAAAACTTCGCATAAACAAAATCACTGCCGAAACCACTAAGCGGCTCTAAATGGAAAACCTATCGACTCTCTGCAGTGATTCTTCATTCAGTTCAATTTAGCATTTCGGTTTCGAAGACAAGGGCAATTTTACTGTTTACTATAAAGATTATCGAAATGTTTGAACTCCACGCAAGCATGCCAGTGATGCGATCCGCTGCATATCAAGTGACAATCCCTCTAAAATGTCTCATAATTATACATAATTATGTGAATGTGTAGACAATCAACCAATCAAAATCACTACACGGTTTTCGGGTAGTAGTGACGTCACTGGACGGCATTAACGGCCGGTCGATTCAGACGTTACTGAGGGGGTAAGAACGACTCGAAGTAATCGGATGAAATTCAGGCTAAGGAGGGAATTAATTCTACACAAAACAGGATTTCCTCGCTAAAAGGTTTTCATTTCCTACTCATATCGACGGTCGAGTATTCTTCAGGATATTTACTATTTACAGCGTATTTGACGATATGTTTCTGAATTGACTGAGTAGGTATGTATGAATACATGAAAATCGAGGGCCTCGATTCGAGAGAAATTACATCACTGCCAGACAGCAAAAACGTGATAAACATGACGTTTCTTTTCAGTCATCGCCAAGACTCATTTGCATGCAATGAAAGTTTGTACAACACGGTGCCCGACCTGTTAGCCTCACCATCGAAGTTTTGCTCGTTAAAGTATTCATTCACTTTTTCCAAAGTAATTAATGCTTTCAAGCGATAGAATTCGTGAACCGACCCGTTTCGGAAAGCTCTACATTTTTCGCATTAAGCTTTCCTAAGTTTTCTTCTCAAAACATCAGCATGGCGCTGGTCACGCCGCGATTCTTATCACCCGTTTCCACTGTCTCTGTTTGCAACGCCTATAACCATGACTGTCCTTTTGGCGTGCACGCAGGAAAAAAAAAGAGAAAAAAGAAAAGAAACGCCTGCAAATTTAGAGTCTCGCTGCTAAAGCAAGAAGTTAAGATTTTGGCTACAAGTGGTGCCACTTACTAGAAAGGCTCTTACCCTGTTTTCTCGGGGGAGCCCCACGCCTCTAATTCAAATTTCCGAATCATTATTAAACTTTCTATTTGAGAATGACAGCCTTGCAAAGTCGTTCTTTCCTTTCTTAGTTAATTTCTTTTTTTTATTGAGACCTTGAGAGTTGTTTGGGCGGGGGCAAAGGTAGACTGCTTTACTTTATCCCTCACTTTGTGTGGTCCTGAGGAAGGGGACGATAACTCGCTGTCTAGGGAAAAAGTAGAGTCATGGGTATGTTTGCCACTGCAAATTTAAAGTGAACTGGCCGCTGTTGAAGGTATCGATTTGAGCATTTAAGTCTGGGATAGGGTATGTAAAACAGTGAGTCACGTTTTTTTATTTCTTCTTAAGTTCTTTCGTTTCCATTGCAGGTGTTATGTTATTGCCAGAAATCTGGTTATATTTTTTGACGCGGATGTCCTGGAAAAATCAACAAGACAAAACAACACTACAGATTTACGCCGGTCTCGTGGCCGCTTCCTTCTTTTCTGGTATGATACGCGCTGCTCTTGTGTACAATACATTACTCAGGTCAGCCAGAAAACTGCACGATAAAATGGTCTCATGTCTCCTTCGGGCTCCAGTTCTATTTTTTGATACAAATCCTGCTGGACGCATACTCAATAGGTGCTCCAAAGACATCGGCTATATTGACGAACTTCTACCCAAAACGTTTTTACATGTCACCGGCATTTCGTTGGTCCTCCTTGCGGCAATATTGCTGCCTTCGTTCTTGAACTTCTGGCTCTGTCTGGTTACCATTCCATTTTTGGCCGCTTGCCTCTATCTCACACGGTATTACTTGAATACATCACGAGAGCTCAAGAGACTGGAGTCAATCTGCCGCAGTCCTGTTTTCTCGCACTTCTCGGAGACCGTGGCTGGTTTAAGCACGATTCGAACCCGAAAAAAGGAAAGAGATTTTATAGAGCAGTTTTACCGGTAAGTATTTTTCCGCTGCTCTTACATTTCTTGTAACTCGGACGCGTGACGTAACGACAGCGAGCAGGAGCCCATGCAGCGACCTTGTGGAAATGCAAAATTCGACAAAATTTACTGAAATATTTAACACTATTGAACACTATATCATAATTTTTGAGTAATCAGTTGTTTTTTTGTGCGGTTTAAAGCTGCTGTTCTCTGCTTACCGCTGTCACTGAAAATCATACACTAAAAGGAAAAACGACGGAGAGGAAAGAAGACGGCAAACCTTGTGTGGCAAGCGTGACAATATTTTTGTTCAAAAGAACTTCACCTTTCTTTTAACAGATCTTTTTGTAAAAGACCAGGAATCATCAATGTTCACGGAAGATCACGACAAAACACTCGAGCAATAGCCCTGTCACGTTTGTCACAAACAACCGCTTTGCCATCCTGTTGCGTAAACTCACTAAAGGTCTATTTACGGGAAGGCTCGGCCCGAAAGGGGCATCTTTTTTGATATAGGCTTCACGTATAGACAACAGTAGGGATTTCACTAGCTGAAGTATATGAAAGGTAGGAAAATCTAAGATTTCGGTCTGTAAATGGACCTAAAGAGCTAACAGATCTCTTTAGCAAATGCATCTTATGGAAACTAAAAAGACAAGTCTAGAAAATTTCATTCATATTAAGAAGACAGTACACTTAACAGAAGTTTTGAAAAGAGATAAAGTATTTTAAACTAGGTATGTGAAAAGCGTACAAAGTGGTAGAAGCTAAAGGGTATGGGATCGGACATTAGGGCGAATCCTTCCCGTACAAAACGTTGTTGAATAGTCCCCGAAACTCCGGGACTGAGGGCTTTTAATTACCAAAATTTTGCGAAATTCCTGTCACATTCACGCGTCCCTGACAGAAATTGGGCACAATTTAGTTGTCAATTTCGACGCCCGCCTAGCTGTGCTTGCCTCCAGCAAGGTGAGAGAGGCAAGCGAACAACATAGGGGTCAAACCCCATCCAAATCACAAGAGACTGGGAGGTGTACGGTGAATGAACATTATTTCTTTAATCAGTACAGTGCGTTTCGATTTTTGATTTTGCGAAATCACTAAAAATCAACTGCCAAACCATGAGAGATGATCTGTTGCGTTAATAGCGGGGCTCCCGCGCGCGCGAAGCGCGCGTGGGACAGAGCCCCATACTCATGGAATATGGTCAACCTCTTTTCGTTTGGTTGTCACGTGATTGACCGAGCGTACGTACGTACGTACGTACGTACGCGTCTACAGATTGTATGGGTGGGGTAGGGGAGACTATCAAAAGGAAGGGAGGGGTGTCTCAGGCGTGTCTTGGCAAGCCCACATCTTTAATATAGGAAATTAACAATATGGTCAATTGACAGCTGTCCAAACAGGATAGCCACTGACCAGTATCCCATGACCATATCGCGGGCTCATGTGTCAACTCATCGAGGTGACGTGATTTATTTGGAAGCTGTCCGCTGACCAGTTAACTGTTTTACTAGATCGCGAACAACGTTCAATCTCATACTTTTACTAGTTTGGGAGCACAGGAAAACTGATAATGCACACATATTGGACATCAATGTTTTGATCAATTGACAGCTGTCAAAACAGAGTACCCGCTGACCAGTATCACTTGACCGTATCGCGGGCTCGGGGTCGACCCGTCGAGGTCAAGTATTTTTGAAGTTATCCGCTGACAAGTAAACTAGTTTTCAAGTGATCGCAGGCTCAAGTTCAATTTTTTTTTCTTAATTCATATGAAATATGTTGTGTTTATGTGCTGCACAATTAAAATTTTGATTGCAAACTGACCTCGGACGTGAAAATTCAGCCAGCTGTTACAGGCAGGGAAGACAGTTGCTTTTGTTTTTTCTCACAATGGTCACGCGTTGGTCACGCTCTACGTCCAATTTTTATGCTCTGATTGGTCAAAATTTGACATGTGAGTTCATGCGCAAAATTTATGCAGCATCTTGAATCTTGTTTACTTTAACAGCTGAAGCTGACAGAGTTTTGTGTCAACTTGTGATGTTTTTAACTGTCTTTTTCCACTGGATGTACAAAATGAAATTCAGCTGCTATCAGGAGTCTTCTGTTACTCATGGCTAGTTTGTTTATTGGGTTTTGGTTGAGAAAACGTCGCTTGTCAAAGTCGGAAATCCGATTTCGGATGGCATCGTTTTCGTTTTCACCTTGCTTGATGCGTAAGAGGATTGCAAAGTCTGAAGCGATACTGGCTTTATCTGATAACTTTCAGGAGCTGCATCTCGAATGGTAAGCCAGAGAAATTATTGTATTTCATGTTTGTTTTTGTATCTAATTTAATGAAGTGGAGCGTAGTTTATGCGGGAATTTAGTTTATGCGCGTTTGTAAGTTTTGAGACAACGATCTCACCGAGTATCTGGTTTGATATAATCTTACAGAACTTTAAAAAGCCTTTAGACAGTTTCTCACCGCAAATAGAAAGAAAATGTTCCAAAGAATCTTTAGTTATAATTCTAGCCGGAAAAAAAGCTTTGAGCGATTTTCTTGCCTCGAGTTCGTCTTTGAAAAAACAAACACCGGGAAGCTGGCTTAAAACATAAACTTCAGCAAACTTAAGCTTGAAGCTTGAAGACTCAGGATATTTAGGGACACTTTAATACTTGTCTTCCTGAATGAAAATTGTTGTCTCTGTTTATGTTTCACCGAATTATATTTCTTTTATTGATTGTTGGTAGTCTCTCTTGCAATTTTAATCGCTATGCCGATTGTTTTCAGTCGTTCAGTGAACATCGCTTGCAGGAGTTCTCAAAATGCCGCGCGTTAAACCATCAAATAAAAAATAAACATGATAAATTCTTTATTATCTTGGAGCGTAACTCTGTTAATGTTCATTCAAACACTCGCTACAGCTCGCACTACAAAAGTGAGAACCGGATGGCCGTATAGGTGATTTTGGAAAATTTTTTTAACAGTTTATGAATATTGAATGAGAGCAATTTGTATTGTAAAATACTGCTTTCTGTCCATGGTATAAAAGGTTGGTTTACATGCACCCAGATTTGTTGGCAAGATTTTGCAACGTAAACTTGTCGAACGCCAAAACGTTGGCCTGATTTTTTTTCGAAGCCTAATTGATCTACGGTGATCAATAGCCATTACGGCTCTTAAATGTGATAAAAGATGATTACCAGTTTTTGAGTGTACGTATGAGGCTATCAACTCGATGTAAGATTTGGTTCACTCTTGGGCTGTTTGCAAATTATTTTTCTCTAAAATCAGGTAGCCTTTCCCTCAAAAGTCACATAAATGTGCTCTAAGTTAACTGAATTGTGGAATTCGAATACAAGTTTATTGTTTAATTTAAATTATAAATTTATTAATGGGAGCCTCGCTTTTAGCCCTGGCTAAATCTATATATTATACATATATCACTATAATTAATAAATTTTTGTATTTGCCGGCACTGAAAAAACTTTTTATCTCTAGACATCAAGACCTGCATAACCAATCGTTTTACATGGTATCAGCATGTTCTAACTGGATTGGAGTAAGAGCCGATTGCCTGTTTAGCGTATTAACAACTGCAGCAGCTTTTGGGTTCTCTTATCTCTTCCAGTTTCAAGGTAAGGGCTATATCGCGCAACTCAGGGAAGATAAATTGTTACTCCAGTTTTACGACAGACTCTCGGCGCTGAGACAAGTGCGATGATAAAGACCTTATCTGAATAGCAATGACGGAAAGCTACACTTTGATGCAGCTGCTTTCTCTCATACTGTTTTTATACTACTACATGAAAAATTTCTGCAATTTGATTGGCTCAGAGCAGTGGTATTTCAGCTTAATTTGAAATATCTTCATGTGAAAATTACAAACCTTTTACGGGTAGTAGTATAAACAAATAATAGGATGATTTGTACGTGATATTTGGCATAAATACCGCTCGTGATATTTCAAAATTGTCTCAAATCTCACTCGCCTAACGGCTCGTGAAATTACGTATAACAATTTCGAAATATCACTCGTAGTATTTATCGCAAATATCACTACAAATCATGCTATTACCAATACTAATTGCGACTTTAATTGCAACTCGCAGAAACTGTCAATCCTGCCTGATATATTAACTATCCTAAAAGAAAATGTATATATTACATTGTAAACTGATCATTAGCCGAGTTAGAAATTTAGTTAAAATCTTTTAAAGCGTTACATTCGTTAAGGTCAGAGACTGATCCGTCAGAATGTCCTAATGCGTTCTGGGGCGGCTACCTCATACGTATGCAATATAATTCGCCTTCAATGATGTTTTTTTTTTTCCCAATTCACTTGCAGCATTTACTGGTCTTGTCCTGGCGTACGCCATCAACACTGCAAAGGGGTGCCAATTTGCTGTGCGACAATTTGCAGACGTTGAGGACGCCATGACGTCTGTCGAGCGACTCATGGCTTACGCCAATCTCAAGCCCGAGCCAGGGTACAACATCAAAACACTTCCGCCCGTCAACTGGCCTAACGCTGGCAGCCTTAGTTTTAGAGATGTTTCTTTGAGGTATTACCCAGGTGGTCCACAAGTTTTGAAACATTTAACTTTTGACATTCGAGAGAAACTGAAGTTAGGAATTGTTGGTCGCACCGGAGATGGAAAATCGTCAATTGTGGCAGCTCTTTTACGCATGCCTGAGGCTGACGGAGAGATTTTAATCGAAGGCGTCTCTATAAAAAGCATACAACTGCAGGAGTCGCGAAAATGTGTTTCAGTGCTCAGCCAATCACCTGTTCTCTTAAGTGGAACGATAAGAAAAAATCTTGATCCTCTGGAGAAGCACAGAGATGACGAACTATGGAACGCCCTTGAAGTGGTAACAATAAAAAATTTGGTTAAAAACCTGGAAGGGCAACTTGACTACGAGCTTTTAGAGAGAGGCGAGAACTTTAGTGTAGGTGAACGACAGTTAATCTGCTTAGCTCGCACGCTACTGCAGCAGAGTAAAATCGTCATCTTAGATGAGCCAACAGCGTCCGTCGATCCTAAGACAGAGCAAATAATCTGGACCACCGTGCACGAGAAACTGAAGAATTCCACTGTGATCACTATAGCTCACCGACTGAACACTGTCCAAGATTGTGACATAATTCTAGTATTAAAAGAAGGCCAGGTCGCTGAGATGGACACCATTGATACCCTGCTTGGACAAGAAGATGGGATTTTTTACAGCATGGCCGCTTCCCAAAACTTATTTCATGAATAGCCCTTTTGATGAGTTTTTGTTCATTTATCGTTCCTCCAGAACTGCTTGGATTCAGCTCTTGGACATGCATTTTGAGAAGCGGTGAACGACACTAGCCTCTAGCTTCTAGCCACCTCATTCAATAGGATGTGTGGGAGACCTCTTCCGTTCATCTGAACGGTTCAGACTGTTTTTCACTATTACAGGATGCTACCCCGAGGGATGGGGGCTTCTCCGAGGACTGACTCCTGAGAAATTAGGGTGGGAGTGTGCGTCATGCTTTCTAAAGCCTTTACCCTATTTGTATAGGTTCTATTGTGTTGACTTCTTTGTTTTCTTTGTTTTACGTTACCCGTGAGTTTAACAGGTTCTTAAACCGAGGATGAGCCCTCTTTTGTACGTAGTTTTGTGTATGTTTTAATGAATAACAAAGCTATAATAGAATAAAAGTCAATCTTGTTAAAGGGCTATAATTAGCTTTACTATACTATGCCCTTCTCCATACTTAATTTTCTTGCTAACTTTTTTACTGCGCTTTTCACAAACATGCGAACTCTAAAGTTCAAAAGACTCCTTCACAATTGCATTTTTGGCTGCTGTCAATCATAATTACGATCACAAGCAACGAACCTTGAAATGCAGAAACACACAAAACGGATCGAAATCCACCAATCACAAATCACAAAACATGACCTTTTGAACCTGTTAAAGTAAAGTTTTGTTTCCTAAGAGGTCCGTTAAGATGATTGAAGGCAGCGAAAAACGTAATCGTCAGTTGGCTTTTGAACTTCAGAATTCGCATGTTTTTGAAAAGCGCAGTAAGGAGGTCGCGAAAACAGACCAATCCTCCGCGTGTTTTTCGCAGAAGTTTCGGGACATCTCTGCACATTACTTTCTTGGAGCCTAGAACAGCTTAGGGTTCAGCAGCAACCGGTGTTTCCGGTTAATCTACGACACAAATCGTAAGGTGTTGATCAAAGAACCTTCGAACCTTCCTTAGACCAGCCTTTTAGGTTTATCATTGGACCTTGCGAGTCGGCCTGGAGATTTGCGGTATTAAATAAAGCGGTAAATTGTGGTGAGCATATTCATAATATATAGATTTAGCCAGGGCTAAAAGCGAGGCTCCCATTAATAAATTTATAATTTAAATTAAACGATAAACTTGTATTCGAATTCCACAATTCTGTTAACTTTCTTAGAGCACATTTATGTGACTTTTGAGGGAAAGGCTACCTGATTTTAGAGAAAAATAATTTGCAAACAGCCCAAGAGTGAACCAAATCTTACATCGAGTTGATAGCCTCATATGTACACCCAAAAACTGGTAATCATCTTCGATCACATTTAAGAGCCATAATGGCTCTTGATCACCGTAGATTAATTAGTGGAAAAAAAAATAAGGCCAACTTTTTGCGTTCGACAAATTTACTTTGCAAAATCTTGTCAACAAATCTGGGTGTGTGTAAACCAACCTTTTATACCATTTATACATCACATCTGAGGTGAAACAGTAGTATGAGGCACTGTTTTTATCATACCGGCAGACCTCGGACAGAAAGCAGTATTTCACAATACAAATTGCACTCATTCAATATTCATAAACTGTTAAAAAAATTTCCAAAATCACCTATACGGCCATCCGGTTCTCACTTTTGTAGTGCGAGCTGTGGCGAGTGTTTGAATGAACAATAACAGAGTTACGCTCCAACATTATAAAGAATTTATTCTGTTTATTTTTTATTTAATGGTTTATTAACGCGCGGCATTTTGAGTACTCCTGCAAGCGATGTTCACTGAACGACTGAAAACAATCGGCACAGCGATTAAAATTACAAGAGAGACTACTAACAATCAATAAAAGAAATATAATTCGGTGAAACATATACAGAAACAACAATTTTCATTCAGGAAGACAAGTATTAAAGTATCCCTAAAAATCCTGAGTCTTCAAGCTTCAAGCTTAAGTTTATGTTTTAAGCCGGCTTCCCGGTGTTTGCTTTTTTCAAAGACGAACTCGAGGCAAGAAAATCGCTCAAAGCTTTCTTTTCCGGCCAGAATTATAACTAAATATTCTTTGGAACGTTTTCTATTGGCGGTGAGAAACTGTCTAAAGGCTTTTTAAAGTTCTGTGTTTATATCAAACCTGATACTCGGTCAGATCATTGTCTCAAATCTTACAAACGTGCATAAACTAAGTGACCGCATAAACTCCGCTCGACTTCATTAAATTAGATCCAAAAAAACAAACATCAAATACAATAATTTCTCTGGCTTACCATTCGAGATGCAGCTCCTGAAAGGTATCAAGAAAAGCCAGTATCGCTTCAGACTTTGCAATCCTCTTACGCATCAAGCAAGGTGAAAACGTAAACGATGCCATCCGAAATCGGACGTCCGACTTTGACAAGCGACGTATTCCTCAACCAAAAACCCAATAAACAAACTAGCTATGAATAACAGAGGACTCCTGATAGCAGCTGAATTTCATTTTGCACATCCAGTGAAAAAAGACAGTTAAAAAACATCACAAGTTGACACAAGACTCTGTCAGCTTCAGCTGTCAAAGTAAACAAGAGTCAAGATGCTGCATAAATTTTCCGCATGAACTCACCTGTCAAATTTTGACCAATCAGAGCATAAAAATTGGACGTAGAGCGTGACCAACGCGTGACCATGGTGAGAAAAGTCAAAAGCAACTGTCTTCCCTGCCTGTAACAGCTGGCTGAATTTTCGTGTCCGAGGTCAGTTTGCAATCAAAATTTTAATTGTGTAGCACATAAACACAACATATTTCATACAAATTTAGAAAAAACTTGAACTTGAGCCTGCGATCACTTGAAAACTAGTAACTTGTCAGCGCATAACTTCAAAAAATACTTGATCTCGATGGGTCGACACCTGAGCCCGCGATACGGTCAAGTGATACTGGTCAGCGGGTACTCTGTTTTGACAGCTGTCAATTGATCAAAACATTGATGTCCAATATGTGTGCATTATCAGTTTAACTAGTAAAAGTATGAGATTGAACATTGTTCGCGATCTAGTAAAACAATTAACTGGTCAGCAGACAGCTTCCAAATAAATCACGTCACCTCGATGAGTTGACACATGAGCCCGCGATATGGTCACGGGATACTGGTCAGTGGCTATCCTGTTTTGACAGCTGTCAATTGACCATATTGTGAATGTCCTAAAATCCTATATTAAAGATGTGGACTTGCCAAGACACGCCTGAGACACCCCTCCCTTCCTTTTGATAGTCTCCCCTACCCCATCCGTACAATCTGTAGACGCGTACGTACGTATGTACGTACGTACGCTCGGTCAATCACGTGACAACCAAACGAAAAGAGGTTGACCATATTCCATGAGTATGGGGCTCTGTCCCACGCGCGCTTCGCGCGCGCGGTAGCTCCGCTAAAAATCTTCATATCTCTTTACAGTGGCGGATCCAGGGGAGGGACCCGGGGGGCCCGGCCCTCCCTTATTTTTAGACCAAAATGAGGCCCGAAGGGCCGAAAAAAATTTTTTTGGAAGCTGCCCCTCTTTATCTCAGGGTCTGGATCCGCCACTGCTTTATTACAAAAAGTTTCATTTTTCAAGTATGGGGAATAGATTGATTGGTTCTTCACATTATTTCGTGTTTTGTAAACAGCCATGGATTGGAATGCTAACAATACTCAATCAATGGAAGTAAAATCCTTTCCCAAGGCAAAGAATGCAAAAAAGTTAGTTAAATACCCCCAAAACCAAGATTTCTTATGGTCACTCTACAGAACGTATTAAATAGAAAGGGAAATCTCTTTACACAGTCATTTGTATCATCCAAAGTTTCTAGTTCTTGCCTGATATTAAGCGAACAACGTTCGATTGCATTTATTTTGAAAATACATATTAGGGCCATTTATACGAGGAAAAATAAGACGTGTCTCACTGTACATAAGACGCGTCTTAAATAAGACGCGAACTGTACCATTTATACAAGCATGTCTTATCTAAGACGAAAACAGCTCGTATAAATGGTTCGCGTCTTACTTCTGTTATTGACTCGTTTTCATGTGAGTGTTGCTCGTAGCAACGGCAACCAACAGAGGCCGAAAATTTTCCCGCCTAAAATTAACGCATGCGTACTATGCGTTCACGTGTTATGTAAGACGCGAAGGTCATTTATACGAAGTTTTTCTCGTCTTAGCTAAGACGCGTCTTATCTAAGAACAGGTGTTAAGGGCTGTTCTAAAATAAGACGCTTCTTAGCTAAGTCGCGTCTTATTTCAGACGTAATGTGCCGTTTATACGGAAAGTTCGCGTCTTATTTAAGACGCGTATTATTTTTCCTCGTATAAATGGCCCCATTGTTCGAGATGACTTATCACGAACAAAAAAAATAAAATATTCACAGTTGTTATAAAAGTTATTGAAGCATATGAAATGATTCTTGGCTACTTTCATTTCCATAAATGAGGCTATCCATCATTGACTGACTGCGTACTCAACCTAGACTTTGGTGACCGGCTGCTGCATTAATGCCAATGTTGAAATTGCTGATACCTCTGCAACGTTATGTAAGTAGCCACTTGATGTATGTACGAGTTCAACCTTCGTTGGATTGAATTTCTTAGTCCTTTAATAATTAAAGCATGTTTATGCCATGCAAGCCAGGTCCTTGGCTACGTCTTATTTGCTTATTTGTATAAGGCCCGTTAATCGACATATATTAAGAGGAAACAAGTCGCTACTGAGAAAAAGAATCTCTACACCCATTAGAAGCCAAGAGAAGTGGCTCAGTGACCTTCAGGTCGAAAATGCAAGTGATATTGATTGGAAAGATGCATACACAATCGCTTTCCACTGTACCGCTTCTACAAAATTAAGAACTTTTCATTATACGTTTTTGCATCGGAGGATTGCTACCAATGATTTTTTAAAGAAGATTAATTTAAAGCAACCGGACAAATGCTCTTTTTGCCAAAGGGAAATAGAGTCTATATCTCATCCATTTCTGAGATGTTCGCCAACAATTGCTTTTTGGAACGATGTTAAACAATTTTTAATTCAAAAGGGCCTCAAGAGTACTGCACTAACCGATTTGCATCTGACGGGACTCTCTAAATTTGCACCCTCTACCGCCACTGATCTCGTTCTCCTTATTGGGAGATACCATATATACTCGAGCAAACTTGCAGGTACGTCTCCCTCCATGACTCTTTTTAAGGGCAAACTAAATTCCGTCATTGAGATGGAAAAACAAGAAGCACTCCGCTGTAATTCTTTCACCGTCTTTTCAAACAAATGGAAATTCTTTCTTACCTAAATTTGTTGCTTGCACTGGTTACCCTCTAGCTAATCGCTTTGATTTAGCCATGTGTCCTGCAAAGTTGAGCCATCCACCGTCCACCGTTCACCGTCCTTTCCTTTTATTGTAAGTAGCTAAGCAAATTCAAGCATAAATGTAACCTCAGCTATTTTTATGTTTGTTTCGTCAAGTTGTAATATGTATACGTTTTGTGTGATGTAAATTAAATATATATATATATATATATATATATAAAAAAAAGAAGAGGAAACAACTACGCAACATGCAATTGTGTTTTCGGTACAACGAATATCGTAAGGTGTAGATCAACGAACCAATGTGTTAAACCAATGGTTTGCGCTAGATTCGCCGCGAAAGCTGATTGACAACGGTATTTATTGCCTGAGAGTTATTGAACCGTGTGAATCGGTCCTGAGATATGCACTGAATGTAGAACTCACGATAATATTGTATATCTCTCCATTTTAAACTTATGCTTTAATCTAGTGACAAAAATCATTCAAAAGTGAACCGAAACTTAAGCTGTATTATTATTGATTCACATCAAATTTGCAGCCGGAGGAACTACAAATGTTCATGGGCTTATATAAAGAGAATAAGGGGGTAATTACATGAGACCGGGACGAACTGAGACCGGTATGAGTTCGTATCGCTCTCCATACATTTCTTTTTATGCGTTTACATGGGACCGACCTAAAAACGAACTCAGAGCGGTCTGACTTCGTGTCGGTCGCTGACCCGACACGAGTTATTTTCGTACCGGTCTGAGACTGTACCGTTCTCATGTAAAACGAAAACGAATCTCAGACCGGGTCCGTAAAAAGCATGTTTCTTCGAATTGCTCCATCATTTTTGCTTTTTCTTAAGGGATTAATTACATGAGACCGGGACGAACTCAGGCCGGTACGAATTTGTAATTTTTGCAGTCGTTTACATTAGACCGGAGCGAAACGCTTCGTTGATTACACGGGACCGGTACAAACTCAAAAACAGGAGATTCTTGGAGCTCTATAACTTTCTTAAGTGGATTATTTAACATATTATCCACTAAAAGTCTGAGTTCGTTCCGGTTTCATGTAATTACCACCTTAGCAAAATAAGAACACTGCACTTTCTTAATTGGCGTAAATTGTGTACCAGTTAGGACTTTTAGTGAATAATATGTTGAATAATCGACTTAAGAAAGTTATATAGCTCCAAGAATCTCCTGTTTTTGAGTTTGTACCGGTCCCGTGTAATCAACGAGGCGTTTCGTACCGGTCTCATGTAAACGAGTGCAAAAATTACAAACTCGTATCGGCCTGAGTTCGTCCCGGTCTCATGTAATTACCCCCTTATCAGTTAGTCGTGAAGAAGCGGGTAAATCTGCATATTTGCCGATGTGATTGCACTGGGGTGTAACTTTTGTTTCAAATCTGACTGCTATTCACATCTTCTATCTCCTGATTTTTTCCCTGTTAAAAGGTAACTGAGCTCAGTTTGCCCCGACTAAATTTCTGGTAAATCTATTTTTTATGTAAAAAAAACTTTCATTCGTTGTAGAGCTCGGGAACTAGTCTAAAAAAAAATAACTGCATAATTTATTGGCCAGCAGCAGACTAGTGAGGCGAAACCGCACGGAAAAATTAAGGGAATTTTTGTTCCTCAAAAAAAAAAATTCCAGGGTTCTTGCTCGTTTTACTATGGCTGTGGTCATACTACAGAGTTAAATCACGATTTAGCTATTAAATGTACAACCCAAAGATGTTCATTCCCAGATCTTGATGGATCGAGATCAACCTCTGAGACACGGCAGGGGCATTTAGCCGTGTCGGGAGAAACGGCACGACGAAAGTTTTCAAGGCTAATGATCCAAAAACCGGCGTACTTTCTCTCTCCTGCGCAGAGGCTTCCGCTAGGTATCCCAATAAAAATATCAATAATCCAAAAATAGATAGCGCGCGGGGGACGATGGAAAGAGGGGAAAAGTGGGCCTCGCTTCCTCTCTTTTCCCTTCCCATCATCCCCTGCGCGCTTTCTTTTTTCCCTCTCGCCAGCCTCCCTAAGACACAAAGAGGCCTGTGAGGCAGTTTCCCAGAAACGTAAAATGATCCGAGGAGAGATGAGTACATCAGTTATCTAAATATCCATCAAAATCCCTGAGTTACGATCAAGGGGAGGGGCCTGGACAAACGTCTATTTTCTTCCTTCCCCACCCCATTCCATTGTGCTAGCAGTCAATGAAGCACCCGCGGTTTAATTTATTCTTCCACACGCTCGACGGTCTTTTAAGAGATAGACTTCAGGTAAGGGAATCCGGGAAATGTTTTGTCTGCAAATTCAGGAATCCTGGTCTTTGGAACCCGAAATACATCTCAAGGAATCCGGATCCCACTAACGATTGGAATCCGGAATCAAAAGTTCCAGTGACGAAGAATCCGGAATCCATGGCGTGGAATCCAGAATCCAAGACTTTCTTGGATTCCCTTACATAGGGCGATACACTGTTTACAGTCCTCTTTTTTTTCTTAAGATCGTCGCGCGAGATCCAGCACTCACTGTCACTGGGAGCCATTTAGTAATTAGTTTCAAAATGTACCAAGGGGGCGGGCGTCGAGGTTTACAGTGGTAAAAACTGGATAGTCATCTTTAAGTTATTCTGCGCTCTTTTGATCATATTTGCATGGAAAAGGCGCTTTAAAATTTTTAATCATTATTATTTGTTACTCGGTCAAGATGGTCCCCCGGTAGCGCTCTTTCTCGACGATCTTACGGGAAAATAGGGAATTGTAACCAGTGTATTAAAGTTAAATGATAAGTCTTTAAACAGGCAGGGTTTACTTTAAAATCTTGTTTTCAGTTAAGAAGGTCTAGAGGAAAAGCTATTTCAACACGCTATAACCAGTTGCAAAATTCTTGAGACACTACATCTAATTAATATATAGATTTAGCCAGGGCTAAAAGCGAAGCTCTCGATAATATTTATAGTTTGTTCAAACAAAATATAAAATCGTGTAATGCGAAGCGGCGGAAAACGGTCAAAAACAACAATAGGTCTAATTAGCAAAAAAGCAACTTTGTACGTGCAGCACTCTTTTTTTGTACATTTCTTTGCCGTTGTTTTGTACGACTACAACGTGAAACTTCCAGAAACTTCTTAGTTACACGTTTTATGGGGGAAATGTTGTACGTGTTCTCGCTCACTTTTTTTCACTGCCGCTCATTTATACATTGCATTGGTGGCCGCTAGCATTTCTCATTTTGTCGCCGACGCTACACAATTTCCATGTTGTTCTTCCACCAAAAAAATGCCTCGGCCTTTGTTTTTTACCTCTCTGCTCTAAATCTCTGTCGCCCTTTCTCTCGTTGAGATTCACTGGCCTGCCGCTCACTTTCTGTTTTTCTGTCTTTCTCTTGCTCTATATTCCAAATTTGTTGACACGACAATTTATCTAAGCTTAATACTTTAGACAACACGGATACAGAAACAATTTCCGCTTTCCGATTTCGTCTTTATTGACTCTTTTGGTTTTCTCTGCTTTACAAGACGCTGGTGGCTATGCCAATTCCCGCCAAAATAACCTCGAGTTGCATTTGGGTTGCCATACCTGTTGATTGAGTTGTTTTACATTGGTATGACTGTTTGCGGACGGAAGGTCTCTAGGGCGGTCGGTCGGTGTACGGTCACGTGATTAACAAATTTTTTTGGATGGGTAGATTACTTCATTTTCTTACCCATGGTGCTCCGCTGGCGCGCTTCGCGCGCCAGAGCTCCGCTATTATCCCGCCTCCTTCCCTTGTCAAAGTTCAGTAGCAATTAAAAACCGTGATTACAACTTTTGAACAGAGGGAAGGGAGAAAGCGAGTGTGTATCTTACAGATGTGTGACCAGTAGCGATTTGAAGTAAAAAAGTCTGGTTTTTCGCCTGAGTGTCTTAACAGTTTTTGCAAGTGGTTGTAGCGTTTCATGATTCATAATTTATACAACTCTCTAAGTTCTTAAAACGGACCGACACCTCTACAAGATGTACACCTCGTTAAAACGGACACACAAACGTGCTTGTTCCTGACTTTCTTTACTCTTTTTAGTCGACTCCGTTTAAAGGCCGATTTAGACGGTGACGACTGTTGCTTACGACTGTCGTGTGCGACTAGCATACGTCATCACTTTCGACCATCCACCCGCGCACAATTTTCACTTACAACATCCACATATGTGTCGTACGGATGTCGTGGGTCATAACGAACGATAGTCGCGCACGATAGTCGTAAGCTAAAATCGTACCGGCTAAATCGGCCTTGAGGCGCACATCTCTCTAAGACAGACGCAAAAAGCCGGTCCCTACCTTTCTTTACTTCTTTTTAAGGATCTAATCATTTTTTCCTATTTATCGAACATGTATCGGTTATTTTTTTTACTTTACAAAGTCTTCCGAGAATGTCGTCATGATGTTTTTAAAAGCTTTTTTTGAAAAATAATTTCTTAAAGTGATTTTAAGTTACATTTTATTACAGTTTTTTATATTCATTTTTTTTTGCTGTTTTCATTTTAAAAAACACAGTATGGAAAACAAGGGCTACGAGTCGATAAAAACTGACGATAAAGACTTGGAAAACAATGGCCGGCATCCTGCTAATTCAGCAAATTTTGTTTCACTTTTGACCTGCTGGTGGATGAATGGCATATTCAGAACAGGAAACAAACGCCCATTAGAAAAGTCTGATTTCCTGCCACTTAACGAAGAAGACAAAACAAAAGTTCAAACAGAAAAACTTCAAGAGCAATGGGATAAGCATGTACGCGAATGTAGTATCACCCCTGGTAAAGAGCCAAAGCTTTGGAAATGCGTTCTAAAGATTTTATCCTTTAAAGAGGTTTCATTTCTGCTAAGTTTCTGGTTTATAGAGTCAGTCTTCCGTGTTACGCTTCCTCTGGCTCTTGGTCTTCTCCTTGCATTGTTGCAATCTACAGAAAGGAATCAGCCTCTTGTAGCTGGTTGCTGTTTCTTTATTGGAATGGCAGGAGTATTATCCGCTACCACCCATTACTCTGGTTTTAGATGTGATCTTCTGGGCATGCGCTTGAGTAATGCTCTCAAAGGGATTGTCTATCGCAAGGTAAAGGATCTCTGATGGATTTTGTTGCTGTTGTATTGTTACTGTTGTTCACCTTTTTGCTGTTACAATCACCAGGATCTTAAGTTTGTTCGCGATAGAGCGGTTTTCGTTTGAGCCACTAAAACTGATTACGGGAGGAAAACTGAAACAGATAGCGAACGAGAATATAAGAACTTGATTAGTTGAGTGAACAGACTCATGCTATGTTCAGACTATATCGCACTGCGCCGACACGATTTCAGTTTTCAAAGACGTTCGCAAGCCTTGATTGTGACGTTAAGTCGAACCGTGCCGAATGATGCTTAGTACACTAAAAAGGACTGAGGCAGAGAAACCTAAGCATTCCCCACTAAAGACAACCGACACAAACGAGACAAAAAACAAAGAAAGAACAAGAAAATAAACAAAAATTAGAAAAAATTAATTACAAATGATCTGTTTACCATGAAATTCTCCTGTCATTTGAGCGAGGTTATGTTAAAAACAATATTGGAAGAAAAACTATTCTTGGGTTGCACGTGACGTCACCAAAAATCAAACTAAGAAACTATCGATTCTTCTGAGTTTCTACTTTCACGAGGTACTACAGTACCTAAACATCTTTACATAAACAAATTTTTGGTTCGAAAGGGTTCTTCGTTTTGCGAGAGAGGACGCTTGAATTTCCAGGCTTTTGCGTGACGCGGCTTTTAGCTGGCAGCCGGGAAAGCTCTTGTGTGGGTTAAAAACATTACCGATTTTAGGAGATTTTGCAATCTAAACATTCCTTGTCTCAGAATAAATATTACTGTAATCTTTATGAGTTCCTCAAGCGAAGAATTCACGCATTAGTAGGAAAACTTGAAAACAGATGTTTCTGTTGGTATCCGGCGGCCATATTGGTGTTCCTGAAAGGGACACCAACATGGCGTTTCCATACAAAGCTTTATAAATTTAGGTAAACCGTTTTTCCCAATATCTCGCATTTGAAATATTTGACAGACCTGATTCTTGGCAAGGGTTTTTGTTTATTTATCTTGTTTCATTTCCTAGATTCTAGTCCTTCTGTGTTGACTGGTTTGCATTTTTATTTTTCATTGCGTGACAGTGCAAGCCGAGAATCACTTTGGTATGTATGGCTGCTAGCCAGCCCAGGACCGCGCGGTAGTGTAATTTTCGCGCCCTTTTGGGGTCAGGTGACCAAGCCGTTATTTTTTAAGTTGCATGATCGTTAGCTCGGCGGTCAGAGATTACTTCGCTCGCTAGTTCAGCGGATGGATTTTGGTTTTTCTGGACAAATTTATAATAGGCTCACAAGTTTTACGTCAACCTTATCTACTTGTCAGTAAAACAACAGCCGTTTTTCAGTGTTAGAATTCACCGCGTTTGAGTTGTTGTCTCAATGTGGTCACAGTATGCTATTACACACTCATTACGGTTTAAGTTTCACTCAGTCTCACAGGCTGAATTTATTTTTAAAAAGCTTAAATGTTTTGAACCGCTCTTATGGCAAAGAAAATGTGGTTAATATTAAGAACTGACAGCCAGGTCTGGTGACAAGATGACTTTTAATTTTTTTGCAGATTCATTTACTAACCCAGCAAAGCCTGCTGAAAGCAACAACCGGCAACCTTATTGACCTCATATCAAACGACGTCCAAAGAATCGAGCTGACCAGCAGATGGATTTTTGCCTCTTTCTTCTTTGCTTTAGAATTTACAGTTGTCATTGTTTTGTTGCTGCATCTCATTGGCTGGCCAGCATTGATGGGAGTTCTGTTTCTAGTGGCGATGATTCTTTGTGTCTTGATAATCTCATATATATGTGCTGGGCTGCGCGTGGAAACTGCGGAGGTATCGGACAGGCGCCTTTTGTTAATGAATGAGCTCGTGACTGGTATACGTGCTCTAAAAACGCATGCGTGGGAAGAATACTATCAAGAAAAAGTGAAGGCTACGAGAAGGTGAGAATAGTTACGCTATGTTAATTTACATTATACCGGATACCGGATACCGGATTGCTTTTCTTGCCGACAAAAAAGCAATCCAGTATATAGTATGAACAGCAACGGCATGGAACTGGAACAAGTCGTTCACACATGTTGAACATCGTGCCCGAGCGGTTTGCCAGGAGAGTTTGGTGGACTAAATCCCAGATCTAACTCCTTCAAAGCATTTATTTCTGTTTCAGTGGGTTCTACTCTTCTGTCCTACTTATTCACTACCGCGACGGTCCAAATATTAGGTGGTCGTACTGCACCAAAATATGCGTTATTATGTGACACGCCATTTTAGAGATCGGCGCGGTACAGCTTCAATCCGTCACAGAAATCGCGCAGAAATCATCACCGCTCTTGTGTGTGAACAGAAGCCCTATCCAGTGTTATTTTCGTTGGAAGTTATCCAGTATAGTATGAACATAGCCTTAATCCAACCGTATAGTTCGTTTCAAGGGTCTCCTCTTACTCGCCATCCCTCTCTTGCTCCGGCGGACGAGTAGGAGGGGACGCTGGGACCGAGGTTAACCACACAGAATAGCAACAAGCAAACTTTTCAGATTGAATTATCTACATGGATGCTTTTTTATGTTAAATACAGCCAGAAAAGCCAATGACTATTCCAATGTACATATCTATTCAGACGTTGGATTCTGCGAATTATCACTGCTTAGCTTAACTCTTTTAATCGTTATTTGTCAACGTTAAAGAACCTCCCTTTGCTTAGAAAATCACTTGGCGCCTTTTGAATCACGTTCTTGACATCTAGTTCAGCTACCTTGTCCTTTAAGCATTAGCAAAAACTCACAAGGGGTTGAAACGTGTAACCCGCGTTCACTAAATAGCTTGTGAATATTCACTTTACCATATTTGGAAACCTTAGCGAGGGATATCCATTTTCAACAAAATGGCTGCCTCGCGATCACTATGCGGCAGTTTTAAGACCAGAGTTCTGCATTTCAAGGTTAAAAATACACCGTTAAAAGACAAAAACTGGAAAGAGAAAGTTCAAAAGCCGTGAGAATGCTCAGTTTTTTTTTGTGGAGGAAGGGAAGCTTTTCATCAAGAAATCGTCCTTCGAGGAATTCAACCTTGTTTTTTTCACGGCGGAGCGCATGGTCTGTTTTGAAATGCAACGATTTTGCTAAATTTTCAGGTATATTTTGGACTCTATGGACAAGAAAATTACGTTTTTGGTGGGGATTTCAGTATGAATTTTTAAATGTCTCACAGACGTTTTATACATTTTTCTCGTCTGCGCTAAAGAAAAATCCCAAAATGCGCCTCTATTTGAAATGGATTTTGTGTTGAATTTTGCCATGTGCTCAGCCGATTTTACTTACGTGAACGGATCCACGATCCGGATAGTGTTATGCGAATTGCTTTAAAGGGTTTGAATAAAAATTTTCAAGAAACGGCTTCAATGTCTAAGATTTTGAACTTTTTCATTCATAAAATTAGCTAAAAACACGATCGTTACACTACAGCATCCAAGCTGAATTTAAGCTTAATGCTTCTCACATTCATTACACGCATCACCTTTGGGAAGATGTCAGGTTCAGTTTTTGGACTCTTTTTGATACGCAGCTAATGAATTTTATTCGAAAATATGTTTTAGTGTTTATTCTAGACTTTTGATACAAGAATTTTAAAAGCCTATTTGCAGTCAATAAGTTTACTGCGAAGAGGGTCACCGAGGTATCGTTTTTTGAAGTGACAACTTCAAGAAGTGGCGCGGTGGTCAGTGGATTTCATAATATTGCGTTTGGCCAGGGTGGTAAGCCAATTTCCTGCTCAGTATTTCGGTAAGATTCCTGGTTTCAACCTTTGAAAGCTTACTCGGGGTTCGGGAGTTTTTCCCCGGCCCGTTGGTCGGCCATTTTTTTAAGCGGGCGCGGGAACGTGAGGTAGAATTACGTCACGTCCATTCAAGAAGTTTGATTGGTCAGTTCTATTTTCTTCTCGTTCCAAATATGGTACTGTCGTAAAGGAATAATCACTAGCATCGGACAAAGCAAACATATGATAGTTACACGTTTCAACTCATTATGAGTTTCTGGCATTAGTCAATAGCAGCAGTGCCTGTTCTCCAGGCAATTAATTGTGAGGTATTTTAATCCACTGGTAGGGTATTTGAATCTAGACTAATTTTATCACTAGGTTGTGCTTGCTTAAGGTATGCTCTTTAAAAGCTAATATTGTGCTGTTCGTATAAAAAAAAACTTTGCCCGCAGTAGCTTTATTCCAAAAGATAACAAAGATTTTCTTAACATTCTTCCTGTCTTTAGTATAGGCCTTTATACACTCAATAATTAATCCCAGTCAATTAAAAAATTCATCTACAACTAGGAAACCAACCAAACTTTCTTTCTTTTACCTACTAGAGCTGAAATATGGATTATTATGAAAAAGAGCGCTCTGTTATCTATCATAGATGGTGTTTCGTTTACGGCGGGCAGTGCAGGAACGTTCCTTTCAGTTTTGGCCATCATTTTAACAGGCCACTTCATTTCGACGCCCACAGCTTTTATGCTGCTTTCCTTTATGTTTGCTCTAGAAAAGATGGCGTTAATTAGACTATCAACTTCTCTTCCTTTATTACTTGAGTTGCCTTCTGCCCTCCAGAGGATCGAGCGCTTTCTTTTAATGAAAGAAATTCCCTTCAGACAACTCGAATACTGTCAGAGTTCGTTTAGGCCGGAGAGTCGTTTTGCATTGGCGTCGCCGATTGTGTCTTCCCTAGACGATCATCGGACTGTTAAAATTGTTAGCTCTGAAAACAAGGATGAGAAAATAGATTTCACTTTATCAGTTTCTGGTCTAACGTGCAAAGTGAATAGCCTTGGTGAAAAGTTCCTTCTTCAAGATGTAAGTTTTGCTGCGACCAAAAACAGCCTCACCGTGATCACTGGTCAAGTAGGCAGTGGAAAGTCAACTCTTTTGGCCACAATCGCGGGAGAGGTAATAATAACAAGTGGTAGCGTAGTCTGTCCCGGAACTTTAGCTTATGTGCCCCAATCGGCGTGGGTTTTCTCTGGGACCGTCAGAGAAAACGTCCTATTTGGTGAGCCTTACAATGAAGAGTGGTATACCAAAGTTTTAGAGGCATGTGCGCTAATTGAAGACATCAACAGATTTCCCAGTTGTGACAGTACCTTTGTTGGAGAACATGGTATCGTGTTGAGTGGAGGTCAGCTTGCCCGTGTCAATCTTGCACGCGCAGTGTACGCAGATGCAGACGTTTATCTACTGGATGATCCTTTAAGCGCCGTGGATGTTAGAGTGGGTGAACACATATTTGAACAGTGTATCTGCAAGCTTCTACGAGACAAAATTAAAGTATTGGTGACACACGAACGGAAGTACATGGTGGTAGCTGATCAAGTTTTGGTCCTTGACAACGGGTCAGTATTAAAGAATGGCAGTTTTAGTGAACTTTCAGATGCGGAGAAAATTTTAGTTACTATCAAAGATGCATCAGTCGCTGCAAAAGAAACAAGAGATGAAAGTGGCACGTCTCGAATGCGTTTCATAGGCGTCCGTGATGGATCAGACGAAACTTTGGAGATCTCAGAAGAAGAAAGAGCCACCGGAAGAGTCTCTCCTGCTTTGTACTGGAATTACATTCGAACTGGATTACCTTCATTGGGCGTAATTCTTGTGATTTTACTTTGTGTGGTGATCCAAGGTGAGTAAGCGTTTTTGCGGCGTGCGTGCATGTATGATTATTGCATAAATTATGAAATAATCACGCACACTTGCGACCATATAATTACCCTGGTCCCAGAGGTTTTTCTTGATTTTTCTTTGCGAAAGAGATGAAAAGCAAGCTGCGAAGCGGCGACAACGAGTTGCGAAAGCGACGAGGAGAGAGAGAAAAACCTCTGGTTACCTTGGCCTCGAATCTCACTTTCATGCAGACGACAGCTGTCAAACGCGTCAAATTGCTAATAAAAAGGATGACCAATGGCCATTCAGCAAACACGTGCTTATCAGCTGCTATTTTTTTAAGCGGGGGTAAACCTGGGGGAAATTATGTTATGAACAAACCATCTCCACTTGGGTGGTAAAGAGTGATTCGTTAATCGGGGTAAAGCTAAAGCATGTGTCAACAATGGGCGACAAGAGTCCAGGAACAAGAACACTACTTAAAGAAACCAACACTGTTCCAAACGACTGCTACAGGATTTGCAGAATTTATGTAAAAATAAGTGGCCGAACTAAAATCAACGTTTTTGGGTATAATAACAAGGATTTTTCACAAACATTGTCATCTGTTTCGCAGTTCGCGAATATGCGAGTCCACAACAGACTTGAGAGGACAGACAAGCAAAATTATTGCATGGCGAGGGTATGAGTAGCCTCTTAAGGAAAGGTACTTGCAATATACTTTCCATGTCCGGTTGATTAAATGGTGAACACATCTTTTCGACTCAAGGCGGCGAACAACGCTTTCATTTGTTGCTCAGTGAGGCTCAGGAAAGCGCTCATCAAGTACCGAGGTCAAAAATTCTTCGAATATTCTTTCAGGAACAACATCCATGTCAAAATCTCGAAATATGGAGTGCCTTTACGTGCCTGGGTCCCGTGCAAATGTTATTGCGAGTGCAGTATACAAACAATTTTCTTCCCAGGTAGAGAGAGGCAAAATTTACCTTCAGAAATGAGGTGTAAAAATCTTCAGCGTCCCCTCGGTAGTTACAATTAAACGAGCCAATCAAATTGGTTTGCGTGTTTGAAAAAATATCAACCAATCAACGCCCGAGGGTCAGATCCTGACCCTGTCGTCTGCGTGGAAGTGAGATTCGAGGCCAAGGTAACCAGAGGTTTTTCTCTCTCTCCTCGTCGCTTTCGCAACTCCTTGTCGCCGCTTCGCGGCTTGCTCTTGATCTCTTTCGCAAAGAAAAATCAAGAAAAACCTCTGGGACCAGGGTACCATATAATAGGGGGGTTAGGCGTTATAAATACTTCATATAATATTAGTTATCACGTAATGGGTGTAATGCTCGCTTAAGTTTGGGTGTTGGGACACGTTCCATGAAGTGATTTTTTGGGTGTTAAGGTAGAATGTGTAATCAGTCAATTTTTGATCCCTCTCTTTCTAAAGGAGCGAAAATTACCATATTTAATTCTTGTGCATGGGTGTCGTAAGTTTACGACCGAGTGTATTTGAGAACGAAATGGTGGCGAAAAATTCGTTGCAATAAAGTTTTCTAAAAACCCCAATGATGCAGGACTAAGAGCTGTTTCTTTTCACGGTGGGTCGATGATTTATAGTTTACTATGTGTTACGATTTTTTAAAGATGTGTACATACGATGGAATCGAAGAACGCTCTTAAAAGCTGTAACTACCGCTTGCTTGGAGATTAGATAAGAAATGAGGAGGGGATAGCCTGAATTTCATCCGATTACTTCGAGTCGTTATTACTTCCTCAGTAACGTCTGAATCGACCGGCCGTTAATGCCGTCCAGTGGCGTGACTACTCCTTTGCTTTAATTCAGGCAAAGAGTAAAACCCGATTTTTCAAGTGGCAGACCGAGAAATATCGTTTGGAAATGTCTGCATGATGCAGAATTGCTTTACTTTTTTCGATCTTAATTCATATTTAACGGTCAAACTATCAACTGCATGAAGTACAGCTCTGAACCGGTTGTAATTCCATAATCAAAGTCGGTCGCAATCACGTAATAAAATAAATACACACACGGAACACTTAATTCAAAAACACAACGGATTGCTTTAGTTGATAAGAAGCTGTCATATCTGGTCCTCAACGAAGAAACAAACAAGGAAACAAGAAAGAAAAGCAAAGAGAATCATTACGTATACACTTGACGGTGAAAATAGCAAGAAGATCGAATTATAACATTGATCTCAGAAAACTTCGCATAAACAAAATCACTGCCGAAACCACTAAGCGGCTCTAAATGGAAAACCTACCGACTCTCTGCAGTGATTCTTCATTCAGTTCAATTTAGCATTACAGTTTCGAAGACAAGGGCAATTTTACTGTTTACTATAAAGATTATCGAAATGTTTGAACTCCACGCAAGCACGCCAGTGACGCGATCCGCTGCATATCAAGTGACAATCCCTCTAAAATGTGTCATAATTATACATAATTATGTGAATGTGTAGACAATCAACCAATTAAAATCACTACACGGTTTTCGGGTAGTAGTGACGTCACTGGACGGCATTAACGTCCGGTCGATTCAGACGTTACTGAGGGAGTAATAACGACTCGAAGTAATCGGTTGACATTCAGGCTAAGGAGGGGATTAATTCTACACAAAACAGGATTTCCTCGCTAAAAGGTTTTCATTTCCTACTCATATCGACGGTCGAGTATTCTTCAGGATATTTACTATTTACAGCGTATTTAACGATTTGTTTCTGAATTGACTGAGTAGGTATGTATGAATACATGAAAATCGAGGGCCTCGATTCGAGAGAAATTACATCACTGCCAGACAGCAAAAACGTGATAAACATGACGTTTCTTTTCAGTCATCGCCAAGACTCATTTGCATGCAATGAAAGTTTGTACAACACGGTGCCCGACCTGTTAGCCTCACCATCGAAGTTTTGCTCGTTAAAGTATTCATTCACTTTTTCCAAAGTAATTAATTATTTCAAGCGATAGAATTCGTGGACCGACCCGTTTCGGAAAGCTCTACATTTTTCGCATTAAGCTTTCCTAAGTTTTCTTCTCAAAACATCAGCATGGCGCTGGTCACGCCGCGATTCTTATCACCCGTTTCCACTGTCTCTGTTAGGAACGCCTAGAACCATGACTGTCCTTTTGGCGCGCACGCAGGAAAAAAAAAGAAGAAAAAAAAGAAAAGAAACGCCTGGAAATTTAGAGTCTCGCTGCTAAAGCAAGAAGTTAAGATTTTGGCTACAAGTGGTGCCACTTACTAGAAAGGCTCTTACCCTGTTTTCTCGGGGGAGCGCCACGCCTCTAATTCAATTTTCCGAATCATTATTAAACTTTCTATTTGAGAATGACAGCCTTGCAAAGTCGTTCTTTCCTTTCTTAGTTAATTTCTTTTTTTTTATTGAGACCTTGAAAGTTGTTTGGGCGGGGGCAAAGGTAGACTGCTTTACTTTATCCCTCACTTTGTGTGGTCCTGAGGAAGGGGACGCTAACTCGCTGTCTAGGGAAAAAGTAGAGTCATGGGTATGTTTGCCACTGCAAATTTAAAGTGAACTGGCCGCTGTTGAGGGTATCGATTTGAGCATTTAAGTCTGGGATAGGGTATGTAAAACAGTGAGTCACGGTTTTTTTATTTCTTCTTAAGTTCTTTCGTTTCCATTGCAGGTGTTATGTTATTGCCAGAAATCTGGTTATATTTTTTGACGCGGATGTCCTGGGAAAACCAACAAGACAAAACAACACTACAGATTTACGCCAGTCTGGTGGCCGCTTCCTTCTTTTCCGGTATGATACGCGCTGGTCTTGTGTACAATACATTACTCAGGTCAGCCAGAAAACTGCACGATAAAATGGTCTCATGTCTCCTTCGGGCTCCAGTTCTATTTTTTGATACAAATCCTGCTGGACGCATACTCAATAGGTGCTCCAAAGACATCGGCTATATTGACGAACTTCTACCCAAAACGTTTTTACATGTCACCGGAATTTCGTTGGTCCTCCTTGCGGCAATATTGCTGCCTTCGTTCTTGAACTTCTGGCTCTGTCTGGTTACCGTTCCATTTATGGCCGCTTGCCTCTACCTCACACGGTATTACTTGAATACATCACGAGAGCTCAAGAGACTGGAGTCAATCTGCCGCAGTCCTGTTTTCTCGCACTTCTCGGAGACCGTGGCTGGTTTAAGCACGATTCGAACCCGAGAAAAGGAAAGAGATTTTATAGAGCAGTTTTACCGGTAAGTATTTTTCAGCTGCTCTTATAATTACATTTCTTGTAATTCGGACGCCTGACGTAATGACATCTAGCAGGAGCCCATGCAGCGAGCTTGTGGAAATGCCAAATTCGACAAAATTTACTGAAATATTTAACACTATTGAACACTATATCATAATTTTTGAGTAATCAGTTGTTGTTTTGTGTGGTTTAAAGCTGCTGTTCTTTGCTTATCGCTGTCACGTACTGAAAATCATACACTAAAAGGAAAAACGACGGAGAGGAAAGAAGACGGCAAACCTTGTGTGGCAAGCGTGACAATAATTTTGTTTAAAAGAACTTCACCTTTCTTTTAACAGATCTTTTTGTAAAAGACCAGGAATAATCAATGTTCACGGAAGATCACGACAAAACACTCGAGCAATAGCCCTGTCACGTTTGTCACACACAAGCGCTTTGCCATCCTGTTGCGTAAACTCACTAAAGGTCTTTTTACGGGAAGGCTCGGCCCGAAAGGGGCATCTTTTTTGATATAGGCTTCAGGTATAGACAACAGTAGGGATTTCACTAGCTGAAGTATATGAAAGGTAGAAAAATCTAAGATTTCGGTCTGTAAATGGACCTAAAGAGCTAACAGATCTCTTCAGCAAATGCATCTTATGGAAACTAAAAAGACAAGTCTATTTGAAATTAGGTATGTGAAAAGCGTCCCATTTGGTAGAAACTAAAGGGTATCGGATCGGACATTAGGGCGAATCCTTCCCGTACAAAACGTTGTTGAATAGTCCCCGAAACTCCGGAACTGAGGGCTTTTAATTACCAAAATTTTGCGAAATTCCTGTCACATTCACGCGTCCTTGACAGAAATTGGGCACAATTTAGTTGTCAATTTCGACGCCCGCCTAGCTGTGCTTGCCTCCAGCAAGGTGAGAGAGGCAAGCGAACAACATAGGGGTCAAACCCCATCCAAATCACAAGAGACTGGGAGGTGTACGGTGAATGAACATTATTTCTTTAATCAGTACAGTGCGTTTCGATTTTTGATTTTGCGAAATCACTAAAAATCAACTGCCAAACCATGAGCGATGATCTGTTGCGCTAATATACATATATTACTATAATTAATAAATTTTTGTATTTGCCGGCACTGAGAAAACATTTTATCTCTAGACATCAAGACCTGCATAACCAATCGTTTTACATGGTATCAGCATGTTCTAACTGGATTGGAGTAAGAGCCGATTGCCTGTTTAGCGTATTAACAACTGCAGCAGCTTTTGGGTTTTCTTTTCTCTTCCAGTTTCAAGGCAAGGGCTATATCGCGCAACTCAGGGAAGATAAATTGTTACTCCAGTTTTACGACAGACTCTCGGCGCTGAGACAAGTGCGATGATAAAGACTTTATCTGAATAGCAATGACGGAAAGCTACACTTTCATGCAGCCGCTTTCTCTCATACTGTATTTATACTGCTACATGAGAAATTTCTGCAACTTGATTGACTCAGAGCGGTAGTATTTCAGCTTAATTTGAAGTATCTTCATGTGAAAATTACAAACCTTTTGCGGGTAGTAGTATGATTTGTACGTGATATTTGGCATAAATACCGCTCGTGATATTTCAAAATTTTCTCAAATTTCACTCGCCTAACGGCTCGTGAAATTACGTATAACAATTTCGAAATATCACTCGTAGTATTTATGGCAAATATCACTACAAATCATGCTATTACCTATACTAATTGCGACTTTAATTGCAACTCGCAGAAACTGTCAATCCTGCCTGATATATTAACTATACTAAAAGAAAATGCATATATTGCATTGTAAACTGATCGTTAGCCGAGTTAGAAATTTAGTTAAAATCTTTTAAAGCGTTACATTCGTTAAGGTCAGATACTGATTCGGTCAGAATGTCCTAATGCGTTCTAGGGCGGCTAACTCATACGTATGCAATATAATTTGGCCTTTAATGATGTTTTTTTTTCTCAATTCACTTGCAGCATTTACTGGTCTTGTCCTGGCGTACGCCATCAACACTGCAAAGGGGTGCCAATTTGCTGTGCGACAATTTGCAGACGTTGAGGACGCCATGACGTCTGTCGAGCGACTCATGGCTTACGCCAATCTCAAGCCCGAGCCAGGGTACAACATCAAAACACTTCCGCCCGTCAACTGGCCAAACGCTAGCAGCCTGAGTTTTAGAGATGTTTCTTTGAGGTATTACCCAGGTGGTCCACAAGTTTTGAAACATTTAACTTTTGACATTCGAGAGAAACTGAAGTTAGGAATTGTTGGTCGCACCGGAGATGGAAAATCGTCAATTGTGGCAGCTCTTTTACGCATGCCTGAGGCTGACGGAGAGATATTCATCGATGGCGTCTCCATTAAAGGCATTCAACTGCAGGAGTCGCGAAAATGTGTTTCAGTGCTCAGCCAATCACCTGTCCTCTTAAGTGGAACAATAAGAAAAAATCTTGATCCTCTGGAGAAGCACGGAGATGACGAACTATGGAACGCCCTTGAAGTAGTAACAATAAAAAATTTGGTTAAAAACCTGGAAGGGGAACTTGACTACGAGCTTTTAGAGAGAGGCGAGAACCTTAGTGTAGGTGAACGCCAGTTAATCTGCTTAGCTCGCGCGCTACTGCAGCAGAGTAAAATCGTCATCTTAGATGAGCCAACGGCGTCTGTCGATCCTAAGACAGAGCAAACAATCTGGACCACCGTGCACGAGAAACTGAAGAATTCCACTGTGATCACTATAGCTCACCGACTGAACACTGTCCAAGATTGTGACATAATTCTAGTATTAAAAGAAGGCGAGATCGCTGAGATGGACACAAGTGATACCCTGCTTGGACAAGAAGATGGGATTTTTTACAGAATGGCCGCTTCCCAAAACTTATTACATGAATAGCCCTTTAATGTGTTTTTGTTCATTTATCGTTCTTCAGCACTGCTTGGATTCACTCTTGGACACGCATTTTGAGAAGCGATGAATGACACTAGCTTCAATTGACCACCTCATTCAATAGGATGTGTGGGAGATCTCTTCAGTTTATCTGATGACTGGAAACAAGTGGAACGGTTCAGACTGTTTTTCACTATTAAAGGATGATACCCCGACGGATGGGGGTTTCCCCGAGGACTGACTCCTGAAATATTAGGGTGGGAGTGTTCGTCATGCTTTCTAAAGCCTTTACCCCATTTGTATAGATAATAGCAGGATTTAAAGTGATATTTGGCATTTAATAGTAGAATCCAACTAGTGGTCTATTATCAATGCTGCGTTCTGATTGGCTGAGCTGACTCAGAGCCCATTCGGGCTCGGGGCTCGAGGAATAATTGTTAAAAATACCACGAGTGATATTTCGCAATTATTATACGTAATTTCACAAACCAGTATGCGAGTGAAATTTGAGACAATTTTGAAATATCACAAGTGGTATTTATGCCAAATATCACGTACAAATCATGCTATTATTTGTTTGTACTACTACCCACAAAAGGTTTGTAATTTTCACATGTAGGTATTTCAAATTTAGCTGAAATACAACACTTCTCTGAGCCAATCAAATTGCAGAAATTTCTCATGTAGTAATATAATAGATCCAAATATTAAGTGATTTTGCCTACCATAATCCACTCCCGAGTTTAAAGGGATGTATGAACCGAAAGGTCTTCAAAGGTTACTTTCTTAAAAACTTTACAGTCTTACTCATTGAAGAAGTCTTTCATGGAAATAGAATAAGAGATAAAACGACACATAGGACCAGTATCCAATACCTTTTGGTCAGATAATATTAAGATAAGGTTCAGACGCCCCATAGACGGAGTAGCTTTGCGCTTATGATTTAGTGAAAACAGCGTTCCGATTCCGCTTACGACTCCGTCGCTTACGTTCCGCTTATGATCCATAGTGAAAACCAGATTGTCGGAGTCGGAAGCAGAAGCAGAAGAGCCAAATCAATCACAAAGCGTGGGAACGTGGATTGTGATTGCTTTATCCTTCCGGTACTGCTTCCGACTCCGACAATTTGGTTTTCACTAGATCCTAAGCGGAACGTAAGCGACGGATTAGGAAGAAATGGAAACGTTCTGATTCTTCTGACTCCGATTCCGTCGCTCATATGACTCCGCTTACGACTCCAATTTTTGATTTTCACTAGGTCACTTTGCAACTTTCCAAAGTAAATATTGATAGCCTTACCGTAGGAAGCATTGACGTTGCTTCTGTCACTGTGGCAAGAAATTTAGGGACATGGTTCGATTCTAACTTGAATCTCCAGGAACAGATCCACAAAACTTTCAAATGTGGGTTTTTCCATTTATACAATATTCCGCGTATCCGAAAGTATCTGTCCCAGGAATCTGCACGAACTTTGGTCCATGCTTTTATCATTGGTCGTATAGGTTACTGCAACAGCATTCTATTGGTTTACCCACTGTTCACCTACTTAAACTGCAAAGTTTGCAGAATGCAGCTGCTCGACTATATCTAACGTTTCTCGCTACAGTCACATAACACCAGTACTATGTTCGTTACATTGGCTTCCTGTCAAATTTCGTATTGATTTTAAAATACTTGTCATGCGCCTGGTTACTTGATTGATTTGATTTCTATTAAAGAACAGCCGCGCTATAATCTCCGCTCAGCTGGCGGTCTTATCCTGAAGAATCCTAGTTTAAAACTGAAAAAGACTTTCGGTGATAGTGCTTTTTCATCTGCTGCCTGTTATATAGTAATTTATGGAACAATCTGCCCCTTCACAGCCGTCTTGAGGACAGTTTTGAACGTTTTAAATCTTAACTTAAAACGTATCTTTTTAGACTAGCTTTTGATAAGTAATGTTTTTAACCTACTATGTAATATACCGGTATTTAGTGTTTTTATCTTTCCTTAATTTTTAGCTTTGTTAAGTTTTAGCCTCAATTATTATGCTCATTTTAGCTTATATTTTCTTTTGACAGTTACGTCTTGTCACGCTCTTTTGATCATATTTGCATGGAGAAGGCGCGTTACAAATTTTTAATTATTATTTTTATACTATTATTATTAATATTATTAGATAAAAAATAGGAAATGTGACAATCTGATTCATTTATGGCACAAAATATTGTTCTTTTTTAAGGGTCCTTAAAACATGTGAACATGTCAAAATTTGAAGTGAAATTGATATCTCTGCAAAATAAGAAGTACAGAATCAAAGCTGGAAAGCTGAAAGCTGTCGTTCTCATTAAATAAATTGTAAAACGAACATCCAGTTCTAAACCCTTAGAATACAGAAATATTTCACAACCAAACATAATTCGTCTTTAAATCTCAATAAACAGCATTTCGCGAAAAACACAGTTGAATTTTCCCCAGAACGTCTTCAAGAAATAGAAATCTCCCGGATTTTTATGTCTGTAGGGACGAAATCGCGTGAGCAACTCGTAGATTCTGGCCAATTGTAGATTATGTTTGTGTTTATCAATGTTAATTTGTAAAGGTCTGCAAGGGTAACTGACATAGTCTGAATCACACAAGTTATACGTTGAGGGTTTTGCTTTCTAGTGCTAGCTTATTAGATGGGCTAATCCTTCTTGTGAAGATGCCGAATATATAGAGAAGTACATGTAGATCACATTTGACTATAAATAATAAAATGTCTCAAATGGATCGCAGTGAGAGAAATTCAAGTCGTTATTTATTGGAACAAAATGTTGCTTTGATTGGTATTTGTTTTATTTTTCAATGCTTCATCTTTATCCAAGATCGACAGGCAGTTGCTGTTACTGATCTCAAATTTAGCGGTCAAAATGCCTCAACCGGTCTTTCAAACATTTTCAGAATTACTAAAATAAAACGCAATCTTGGACAACAAACAGAGAGAATAGGCCAATGCAATGCTATAGTCATTTTATTTCACTCTTACACCAAGTCTACATTGTTTTAACTACTCCAGGAAACAGGTGTGAACATTAGGCCAACTTGCGACGAAACAAATTATTCTTCCGTCTTACTCATGATTCTAGTTGTACCATTTATCAGCGTCTTAAAAGCTCTTGTATGAACTTATCCGTCCATATTGCCAGCATCGCTTTAAAATCTGAAACAAATTATTTATTTAGTTAATTTTTTTGAGCATAAGTTTATGCAATAGGAAATGAAGGTCAGCGTGGCCGAGTGGTATGCGTGTCAGACTCGCAATCAGGAGAGCTCTCATTCGATACCCGCTCTGGCCATTTGCTAGATTTGTTCTCTTTCGCACCAAGTTCAAATCCTCGGCCAACTGGTTGGTTAATCTATCCAGTGGAGTTTCTGAGAACTAGTTGGGTAAGTTAGTGCACCTTCCACTGAGATCTCCATAATTCTTTAATAATTCAATATTTGTTTTATTGAAACAATTCAAATGTTCCGCAATTTTGTATCACTACCGAAATGTAACTCAACCTCATCCCCAGGTTTTTTCGGTTAACGGTTCAATAATCTGGCAATTTGCTGCACGATTGACGTCATCAGCTCACACAAGCTGGTTATGAAGGATTATGTGTGGGATTTTAGCCAATCAGAAATGGCGAAATATTTTGAATGAATAATAATAAAGGATCTCAATGGGTGGTAACTTTGAAGGTTTTAGGCCGGTTCAGACGCCGATCTTTTCATGAGCCGAACCTAATACATTGAATTAAGTACATGAAAAGTTCGGCGTCTGAATCAATTAGGAACGCCTATTTCAATTGCCGTTCTAGCCCGCCTGGGAATTTCGACTTTGGAACGACTTTGGAACGGTTTTGATTCAGACCCCGAACTTTTTATGTACTGAACCTAATGCATAAATTATTATAACAAATTTTGTAAGCAGTTTCACCAAAATTAGCATTTTCCTCCTTTTGAATTTAGTTCGGCTGGAATTAAGATCGGCGTCTGAATCAATTCAGGCGGTCTAAATAGTTGGGTCAGCCTTAATTCGAATTAGGTTCGGCTCATGAAAAGTTCGGCGTCTGAACCGGGCCTTAGTGACGATTGCGTTTTTCCAATTTTGACTGTTGACGGTCAAATTTTAGAGCTTTTGACAGTTAATGGTTATTAAGTGGAAATGTGGCCAAGAATTTAAGTAAATGTTAACTTCTGTATAAATTGATACTAACTGTTTTGTTTTTTAGGCTGTCTTGGCGTTTCACTTGTAAAAATTCTGAAACATTTTTAGATATAATCAAGTTGTAAGTTATTGTAATGTCTAGAGAGAGTGTTTTTGAGAACATGGGTTCAACTTGTTGGATTCTTCAGGAGCTAGAAGTCCAGTTAAGATCAGCTGAAAAAGTGAGATTTGAAGTACCTAGAAACTTTTTGACGGTTAGTATTAATTTGCTTTTCTGATGGTTGATGCTTTTTCGACGGCTCCCGGTTAAATTTTTGGCCGTTTGACTTCTGACGGTTAACCCCCGGCCATTGAGACCCTCATAACAGTGAGGCCATATCGAGTTGCCCCAAAATTGTGTTTCAAAGCGAGGCTAGGTAAAACCGTTGACATGAAAATGACTTTTTATCCTAATGTAAATAAAACTCACTTTCACAAGAAACTGGTTTCGAACTTAGCCTCTTTTGTAAAGTGCGAGTTTTTGTAACTCGGAAAGGCCGAACCTTCTACAGATTAGTTCTTTTTAACAGCGGCCATATTGTTATGTGTATGTGCACTACAAAACTACTGAATTACCTTAATTCATTTGACTGACACAAACTGTTTTATAATTAATATAAAGGATTGTATTTTTGCTAGCTTACGTTTAAACAGAGAAGATCCGGGAATTAAATCATCCACTTTTTGCGCATGGCCCGTGACGTCTCGATTTTGTTCAAGTTTTAATGGCACAGCTAAAATGTAAACAAAAAATATTTGACAAGGAGAATTTAAAAATTTTTTTAATCTCGATTAACTACTATTTCATCAAGTCTTAATATGTAGGCAAAGTAATTGTCATGGAACAGTAGTGGGGAGAATACAATGCATGAATAAAAAGAACATACTTGGAAATCCCCAACACTACGGTGTGTGGGTTGGGGAATTCCTTAACGTGACCTTGAACGACAATCCGCCTTTATCAATAAATAATCATGGCAATAATATCGATAGTAATCAGCTCACACGGAGACACACAGAGACACACAGAGATGTTCACTCGACCGCTTCAAGATGCAAATGATGAGATTTCGAGTTTACGACCATGATGCTTTGCGATCGTACTGCGCACACCACCTGGATAGTAATTATCGCTTCTGTAAAATTATTGATGTCTATTATTATTGGTTTAAAATATTTCTCCTCTTCTGATTGGCTAACTTCTCCCGGCTTATTCGATTCTTCATATTAACCAGCTCTGTTTGTTGACCAAAATTAGTCGATGCAGTAACGTCTATCGTATTTATATAAAATGAAAGGGAGATGTACAGCCTGGTGGCTTAGCCTGTTTTCTAGCGCAGAGTTAGCTTGTGGTCAGTTCAAGATCAGGGACGTGAGCATCAACGCAGAGTTTAACAAGAGTGTTTTCACATAACGTCACAGCGGCCATATTGGTGTCCCAAAACAATGAAACGGCGGCCATGTTGGTGTCCCAAACCAACCCTGTGGGAGTTGAACTCTTTTCTCAGATGCAAATTCTTTCTTTTGTTCCAATAAATTTTGCATAGACGCTGGCCTCGTGAGTGAAAACACTCTACAAATGCGACCACCAAATAAATTTCGGGGTAAGTTCTGAGATTACTGAAATACCCCGAGATGGAGAGGAGCCTCTGAAAATTGAAGAAGAAAAATCAGATCGGCTAAAAACACTTTTCATTTCCGACCTATTAAATAAAGTTTTTATAAAAGAAGAAAAATGTAATAAATACTTCTTTACCTGAGGACGAAACCACAGCCACCACGAGAAGGACGCAAATCAGAAAAGCACAACAAATCTTCATCTTTACCGGCTGATTTTTATTTTCTGCAATAAAAATGTTATCAAGGGGATACAATCAGTCAGCTAAAATATCAAAGGATAATCCACTAACGGCACGCACGCTTCCGCAACGGCAGCGTTGGTTTTCAAAGAAAGTAAAAGGTGGATCTTAATTGTTATCATAGTTGCAATGATCTATGGAGATCCTTGTCTCAAACATTTTTCGGTTCTAAAAGTGACGGCTACTAAACTGGCTTCGAGAAGGAAAAAAAAACACTTCCAGCTATCATGCATTTACGTGTAGTACGAAAAAAGTTGAATTTGACTGATGATAAATAATTTTTGCGAAATTATAGGAAATTAAGTCGACTCCACTTTGTTCACAAAAAGATCATTCATTGTTGGTTCAAATTTCGGGTATCAGGTTTTTTTATTGATATAACTATATGTTTGCCAAATATGATTCAGAGAAATTGTTGGAGCATAAAACTACTAGTCGTTCTGGATTCTACCTTGAAATTGTTTTTTAATTTTCCAATATTTTTGGCTTTGAATCTTCCCAATTGCAATGCCTGCTAATTTTGAACTCTAAGCCGATCCACAACCGTGCTATTCTTCAAAAAGTGCCTTATGTTTCTAAAAAACCTATAAATTAGGGGGAAGGGGCGCGAGGATGTGTCCGTCCATCTCCTTGTCTTTGCTTCTTTTCGTTGCAAAATAAAAAGCATAGCAGTAAGCTGTGAGAGTATTAACTTATATTATATGGAAATTTCTGCAAGATGCTATCAGGGTTAATGTGATTGACTTAGGGTTTATTTTTTTCGGTTTTACAGTACAATGGGGCTTGAATATGCATTAGGTTCGATCAGGATTTTAAAACCTATCCTAAATTGACTAGAATTCTAATTCTTCCCAAACAATTAACTGGTGGCTCGTTAAAGACATGCAGTTTAAGAGAACATTACAGCACTTTGATTGTCTCATGAGGAGTCGTATTTCCAGCAGTTTCAAGCTAGTTTCAGGGCTCCTTTGAATTTCTTTCTACTAAGGATCGTCCAAAATTTTTGAAATGTGTCTTTGTTAAAATTAATCGTAGTGACGTTAACAATAAAATGGCCCATTGAAAATTCCATCTATTGAGTAAAAAAACATATCCAGTGGTTTTTCCCCGTTAAGTTTTAAACGATTAGGAGAAAGCAAGAATTGAAAAAACTATACTGAGACCAAACAGTCATAAAAAAACAGTCAGCAAACTCGCACCATGCACTTTGTTTAAACAGACGACTGGTAAAAAATGATTGAAAAGCTGTTTGGAAACGGAAAAAGCTGTTAAGAACAGTTAAATAAGCTATCAAATCGATTTTCCTCCAACGTACCAAGATTAATTCACTTCAATAACTGAGTTCACTTGCTTTAAGCACTTAGATACTCGACAAAATCCAACCAAGAACTAAAATGATTCGCCTTTGTTGAACACCTATAGTTAGTAATACAAGATAAAACAATAGCAATTAGATATGACATTGGATAGGTGACATAATCCTACAGTGGGTCTCATCGAGTTTTCAGATTCCTACCACTTAGATGAATCAAAAGCAGGTGGAGTTTCTCTGTGATCAAGTTATGGTTAAAGAACCAAATCAACAAATGACTTATTAGTTATTGAAGAACTGTGTATCTGATATCCCTTATAGTATAACGAGGCCCGACTGTTTGTGAACTATCGCATCGCATTTTTTTAGTGATCAGTCCAGCTGATATTAGAATTGAATCTGATCTGAAATTTGTTGCTGCTAATTATGCTTATTTTGAGATTCCATATTGGCATGAACTTAGTACTACTGTACTGTATTTTAAACTTAATAATTTCTGCCCTGGTATTTCAGACTTGCATTTGTTCCTGCTGTTGCTGTACTTTTATTAAAGTTTGAAGGTATTGCGGGCTGTTTTCAGCTTTACCTTTATTGCTGAATACCCTTAGGGGACTGAAAAAGGAATTGAAATTTTGATTTAAATTTGTTGTGAGAAACTTGATAACACGGAAACAAATCATCCAAGAAATGCATTTAACGGATGACTGAGACACCCGCTATGAAAAATTATGAAAAAAGTATCAGCTCAACTTTTCTTCAAATGGTTGGTATATTCAACTTTTACAAGCTTCCATTTGATATAGATTTTATAGTCCTCTGCAGGTTAATGAAAACATGCAGCTTAAGTAAGGCACCCACGAGGGTATTCCCGCACAAACTTGTTATGTATACCTGACAATAAGAAACTCTCGACTGCGTTCCTTCAGATTCATGAAAGATGTTCCCCTGGGTGCCAGAGGATTGTTTTTCTTACCTATTTCCTGAGAATGGACCTCTGGGGCCAAGGTAGAAAAAATGGTAATCGCTTGACATCTGTATGGTATACTTGTAAGTGTTGCATTTAAAGTAGCTAATTTCCACTTCAAACAAGTCAGTTCCATTTGCCATATTAAACACATGGGGTACAATTAGTCTCAACTGCTGTGACCACTCCCCTTGTTTTGTGACATATACATAATAGAATCGAGTGCGACTTTTGGATGTTTTATCATAACGTGTTGATTTTGTAAATGTAGGACTGAAATCATGGCTTTCTATTTTGCTTATTTTCTAAGCTTTTCTCTCGTTACTTTGCCTTTTGCCCAGGCGGTTAAGCGAAGTTAAAAATGCGTTAATGTGATCAAAACACGGTCAAGCAAGGGATCTCAAGCGAAACAGCTCTCCCTCTCTGTGATTTTTCCCAGTTTTCTAAGCGTGAAAGGAATGGGAGAGGAATCGGGAAACATAGAAAGCGGTTTGGGGATTAATCTGTCGTCGTTTACGTACGATGTGAACAAATAAGTGGAACAGTTCAGACTGTTTTTCACTATTACAGGATGCTACCCCGTGGGATGGGGGTTTCCCCGAGGACTGACTTCTGGCAAATTAGGGTGGGAGTGTACGTCATGCTTTCTAAAGCCTTAACCCTATTTGTATAGGTAACAGCATGATTTAAAGTGATATTTGGCATTTAGTAGAATCCAACTGGTGGTCTATTATCAATGCTGCGTTCTGATTGGCTGAGCTGCCTCAGAGCCCATTCGGGCTCGAGGAATAATTGTTAAAAATACCTCGAGTGATATTTCGCAATTATTATACGTAATTTCACAAGTGAGTAGGCGAGTGAAATTTGAGACAATTTATTTTGAAATATCACAAGTGGTATTTATGCCAAATATCACGTACAAATCATGCTATTATTTGTTTATACTACTACCCACAAAAGGTTTGTAATTTTCACATGTAGGTATTTCTAATTTAGCTGAAATACCACACTTCTCTGAGCCAATCAAATTGCAGGGATTTCTCATTTAGTGGTATAATAGATCTAAATATTAAGTTATTTTGCCTACCGTAATCCACTCCCGAGTTTAAAGGGATGTATGAACCGAATGGTCTTCAAAGGTTACTTTCTTAAAAATTTTACAGTCTTACTCATTGAAGAAGTCTTTCATGGAAAGAGAATAAGAGAAGAAACGACACATTATAGGACCAGTATCCAATACCTTTTGGTCAGATAATATTAAGATAAGGTTCAGACGCCCCATAGACGGAGCAGCTTTGCGCTTATGATCTAGTAAAAACGGCGTTCCGATTCCGCTTACAACTCCGTCGCTTACGTTCCGCTTGTGATCTATAGTGAAAACCAGATTGTCGGAGTCGGAAGCAGAAGCAGAAGAGCCAAATCAACCACAAAGCGTGGGAACGTGGATTGTGATTGGTTTATCCTTCCGTTTCTACTTCCGACTCCGACAATTTGGTTTTTACTAGATCCTAAGCGGAACGTAAGCGACGGAGTCGAAAGAAATGGAAACGTTCTGATTCTTCTGACTCTGATTCCGTCTCGCATATGACTCCGCTTACGACTCAGATTTTTGATTTTCACTAGGTCATAAGCGCTCTAACGACTCCGCTTACGACTCCGACTCCGACGCCGTCGCTAGTGAAAACCAGCCTTAATCAGACTGATGCGGTCGCTGCCATGGAACGCTGTAAATCGGACATTCGTACGTGGATGCTTACGGATAAGCTCATACTAAATGATGACAAAACTGAGTTCATGTTGATTGGTACAAAGCTGCAACTTTCCAAAGTAAATATTGATAGCCTTACCGTAGGAAGCAATGACGTTGCTCCTGTCACTGTGGCAAGAAATTTAGGGGCATGGTTCTATTCTAACTTGAATCTCCAGGAACAGATCCACAAAACTTGCAAATCTGGGTTTCTCCATTCTATACAATATTCGGCGTATTCGAAAGTATCTGTCCCAGGAATCTGCACGAACTTTGGTCCATGCTTTTATCATTGGTCGTATAGATTACTGCAACAGCCTTCTATTGGTTTACCCTAGCTCTGTTCACCTACTTAAAATGCAACGTTTGCAGAATGCAGCTGCTCGGCTTATATCTAACGTTTCTCGCTACAATCACATAACACCAGTACTATGTTCGTTACATTGGCTTCCTGTCAAATTTCGTATTGATTTTAAAATACTTATCATGCACCTGGTTACTTGATTGATTTGAGTGATTAAAGAACAGCCGCGCTATAATCTACGCTCAGCTGGTGGTCTTACCTTATAGTATCCTAGTTTAAAACTGAAAAAGACTTTCGGGGATAGTGCTTTTTCATCTGCTGCCTCTATAGTACTTTATGGAACAATCTGCCCCTTCACATCCGTCTTGAGGACAGTTTTGAACGTTTTAAATCTTAACTTAAAACGTATCTTTTTAGACTAGCTTTTGATATGTAATGTTTTTAACCTACTATGAATATACCGGTATTTAGTGTTTTTATCTTCATTTAATTTTTATCGTTGTTTAGTTTTAGCCTCAATTATTATGCTCATTTTAGCTTATATTTTCTTTTAACAGCCACGTCTTGTCACGCTCTTTTGACCATATTTGTATGGAAAAGGAACGTTATAAATTTTTAGTTATTATTATTATATTATTATCAATATTATTAGATAAAAAATAGGAAATGTGACAGTCTGATTCATTTATGGCACAGAATATTGTTCTTTTTTAAGGGTCCTTAAAACATGTGAACACGTCAAAATTTGAAGTGAAATTGATGTCTCTGCAAAATAAGAAGTACAGAATCAAAGCTGGAAAGCTGAAAGCTGTCGTTCTCATTAAATAAATTGTAAAACGAACATCCAGTTCTAAACCCTTAGGCCACAGAAATATTTCAGAACGAAACATAATTCGTCCTTAAATCTCAATAAACAGCATTTCGCGAAAAACACAGTTGAATTTTCCCCAGAAAGTCTTCAAGAAATAGAAATCTCCCGGATTTTTATGTCTGTAGGGACGAAATCGCGTGAGCAACTCTTAGATTCTGGCCAATTGTAGATTATGTTTGTGTTTATCAATGTTAGTTTGTAAAGGTCTGCAAGGGTAACTGACATAGTCTGAATCACACAAGTTATACGTTGAGAGTTTTGCTTTCTAGTGCTAGCTTATTAGATGGGCTAACCTTCTTGTGAAGATGCCGAATATAAAGAGAAGTACATGTAGATCACATTTGACTATAAATAAAAATGTCTCAAATGGATCGCAGTGAGAGAAATTCAAGTCGTTATTTATTGGAACAAAATGCTGCTTTGATTGGTATTTGTTTTATTTTTCAATTCTTCATCTTTATCCAAGACAGGCAGTTGCTCTTACTGATCTCAAATTTAGCGGTCAAAATGCCTCAACCGGTCTTTTAAACATTTTCAGTATTACGAAAATAAAACGCAATCTTGGACAACAAACAGAGAGAATAGGCCAATGCAATGCTATAGTCATTTTATTTCTCTCTTGCACTACGTCTATATTATTTTAACTACTCCAGGAAACAGGTGTGAACAGTAGGCCAACTTGCGACGAAACAGATTATTCTTCCGTCTTAGTCATGATTCTAGTTGTACCATTTATCAGCGTCTCAAAAGCTCTTGTATGAACGTATCCGTCCATATTGCCAGCATCGCTTTAAAATCTGAAACAAATTATTTATTTAGTCAATTTTTTTGAGCATAAGTTTATGCAATAGGAAATGCAGGTCAGCGTGGCCGAGTGGTATGCGTGTCAGACTCGCAATCCGGCGAGCTCGCATTCGATACCCGCTCTGGCCATTTGCTGGATTTGTTCTCTTTCGCCCCAAGTTCAAATCCTCGGCCAAATGGTTGCCTCCTGCCAGTTATATTTGGATCTGGATTATTCTTATTTTCTTAATCCTTCCAGTGGAGTGTCTGTGAACTAGTCGGATAAGTTAGTGCACCTTCCACTGAGATCTCCATGATTCTTTAATGATTCAATATTTGTTTCATTGAAACAAGTAAAATGTTCCGCAATTTTGTATCATTACCGAAATGTAACTCAACCTCATCCCCAGGTTTTTTCGGTTGACGGTTCAATAATCTGGTAATTTGCTGCACGATTGACGTCATCAGTTCACACATCGCAAACTTCTTCCAAATTTGGTCGACAGTAGCTGGTTATGAAGGATTATGCGTGGAAGTTTAGCCAATCAGAAATGGCGAAATATTTTGAATGAATTGTTGGTTTTTACATGACCTCACTATCATTCAAAGTACAAAACTATCGATCCTACTGAGATTTTACTTTCATGTTGTATTAGAGCAGCTGAAAACTAATTTTCAGACAAATTTTCGCTTCAAAAGGGTTCTTGGTTTTGTAATAGAGTACGCTTGAATTTCTAAGCTCTTGCGTGACGCAGCATTTACATGACGGCCGAGAGAGCTGTCATTTAGGTTAAAAAAGTGACTTTTTTCGAGGAATTTGGCTATCTAAACAGTTCAAGTATTAGAAAAAGTATTACTTTAATGTTTATGAGTTCCTCTAGGAGTAAATTCACGCTTTTGTAGCAGCACTCGGTAACAGATGTTTCTGTTGGTTTCCGTCCGCCATGTTGGAGCTCATCCGGATGAGCTCCAGCATGGCGGCTCCATACAAAGCTCTATAAATTTTGGTAAAACATTTCCTCGGATATCTCGTATACGAGTTATGCCTTCGACCCAAATCTTTACGAGGGTGTTTGCATATTTACCCCCTTTTATTTCCCAGCTTCTGGACTTTACCTGTCGAATGGTTTTGATTTTTATTTTGATCTACTTTGAATGGCGTGACACTGAAAACCAGCAATACTAATTAGCAATTGTTGAATTCGGCTTTCGTATCATCTCAAGAATTATGGCGATCGAGGAGGGTGTTATCGGCCGAGGCGGATAACACCTCCGAGATCTTCATTATTCTTCAGATGATACGAAAGCCGAATTCAAGAATTGTTAAATTATTATTCATTTAAAATAATTCACCTCCGTCGATGCTAAGTTCATCTCGATACTCAATGGGTGGTAACTTTGAAGGTTTTAGGCCGGTTCAGACGCCGATCTTTTCATGAGCCGAACCTAATACATTGAATTAAGTACCTGAAAAGTTCGGCGTCTGAATCAATTAGGAACGCCTATTTCAATTGCCGTTCTAGCCTGGCTGGGAATTTCGACTTTGGAACGACTTTGGAACGGCTTTGATTCAGACCTCGAACTTTTCATGTACCGAACCTAATGCATAAATTATTATAACAAATTTTCCTAGCATTAGCATTTTCCTCCTTTTGAATTTAGTTCGGCTGGAATTAAGATCGGCGTCTGAATCAATTCAGGCGGGCTGAATAGTTTGGGTCGGCCTTAATTGGAATTAGGTTCGTCTCATGAAAAGTTCGGCGTCTGAACTGGTCCTTAGTGACGATTACGTTTTTCCAATTTTGACTGTTGACCGTTAAAATTTTAGAGCTTTTGACGTTTAATGGTTATTAAGTGGAAATGTTCCCAAGCCCAAGAGTTTAAGTAAATGTCAACTTCTGTTTAAATTGATACTAGCTGTTTTGTTGTTTGGGCTGTCATGGCGTTTCACTTGTAAAAATTCCGAAACATTTTTAGATATAAGCAAGGTGTAAGTTATTGTAATGTCTAGAGAGGGTGTTTTTGAGAACATGGGTTCAACTTGCTTTTCCAGTTTAAAGATTTTTCAGGAGCTAGGAGTCCTGTTAGGATCAGCTGAAATAGTGAGATTTGAAGTACCTACTGTAGAAACTTTTTGACAGTTAGTATTAATTTGCTTTTTTGATCGTTGATGGTAAAAAGTTAACTTTTTCGACAGCTCACGGTTAAATTTTTGGCCGTTTGACTTCTGACGATTAACCCCATTGAGACCCTCAAATTAGGCCATATCCGAGTTGCCCCAAAATTGTGTTTCAAAGCGAGGCTAGGAGAAAAATCGTTGATATTAAAATGACTTTTTATCCTAATGCAAATAAAACTCATTTTCACAAGAAAGGTTTCGCACTTAGCCTCTTTTTTAAAGTGGGAGTTTTTGTAACTCGGAAAGGCCAAATCTTCTACAGATTAGCTCTTTTTAACAGCGGCCATACTGTTATGTGTAATAAGAGATGCGCACTACAAAACCAGTGAATCACCTTAACTCGTTTGACTGACACAAACTGTTTTGTAATAAATATAAAGGCTTGTATTTTTGCTAGCTTACGTTTAAACAAACGGTGCAGATCAGCTCCGGGAAGAAAACCATCCACTTTTTGGTCATGGTCCGTGACATCGCATTTTTCTTCAAGTTTTAAGAGCGGATGCACAGAAAAATCGAGCAAAATCGGCAAATCGTGGCCACAGCTCAAAACCTAACTTACCGTCATTTTCAGTCAGTAGTAAGATTTTAATGAGTTTATAACTCTGCTGAGGTTTAAATTTCAAAATGCGGCCGAGTTTGGGAATTATTTGAGATTTTCGATTTCAACGGTCTGCGGGCCTATAATTAGCCGCCGAACACAGCAATATAGCCTAGCGACAGAAATGAGCTGACTTTCATAAACGAGCGAATATATTGGCAATCTTCCACTTAAATCTCAAAAAGCAGATATCTAACAATTTCTGAACGGCACATTTTTCAGATTTAGAGAATAAAATATCGACGAACGAGCACAATTTTGAAACGTAATTTGCATAATGCTTATAAATACAACAATTTACCGCTAAAACCAAAATCAAATTTTCTATATGGGGGAATTCTCTAAATCACCCCAAATCCCGCTTACTACCCAATGAGATATAGTAGTTCAACATTATCTGAAAGTTAGTCTGGTGTTCTGGCGAACGCTTGTAAAATAGATTGATTATTTTGAGGTTATTTCGCCCCAAACAACCGCTAATTGACCCCAGGGTCAATTGACACGTGCCGCATGTCACCTTAGTTTTATGCATCGATTTGAGCTCGTTAAAAGGGAGAAACTAAGAAGAATCTTTTCATATGTACCTTTTTTTAATGAAATACACACAATCTTCAAAAGTAGAGGCCGTTCAATGGGTAATTTCTGTTTTTGAGATCTTGTAGATTGCAGCATGGCGTCCGCGAGTGGACCTGAGTCTAGGTCTGTTTTCCCTTGACTGCGAAATCAGAATAACATCATGAAATAATTCTCGCTCGAATCTTCGTAAGTGAATCAGCTTTGCAGTGCCTTACCAGAGATAAAAAGTGGGCCGAATAGCAAAACATTTCTAGCGCAATTTGGATCCTTTGAGGAACGCAGTGTATTGCTGAGCGAAAGGTGAGTAAACAAACGTGGGAAAGTACGTTACCTTTGATTGCGTGACCAGCCAATAAACGATAGTCTCCAGCGAAAAATGGGATTCGCAAAAATCTTGCTGATGTATATTTAACAGTTTGTTACTATAAATTTACACCTGGTTTGTCTAAAACTTTAAACAATGCATATCTGTCCAAGAGTATAAGAATGTTTCGAAAGATCCACCCCTAAATAACTGTGGGCTACTCCTTTTTCCCCATCACCGATGTGCACTTCCTTCCCACTGTCTTTTGCATGAGGCTTGTATGCCTTTTTAATTGTTATCGACACTTAAAACTGGCCGTTTAAGGCCTGGTTTAAGAACTTGACTGACTTAAAAAACCGTCGCGAACATGCGCTATTATTGTTGGACTTTGGAAGCTTTAAGCCCAAACTGATGGTACAATCTCGAGAAATTTGCCCGGGTCTAATTATAAGACAGGGAGCGGGTACTATAAAGAAAGGGACGGTCTCATTTAGCAACCCGTGGACAATCTGGGCATGCTTGCCTTCTGTCGCAGGGGCAACCGTTAAGGCCAGGGATGCCGCCCCCACCCGAGAGGATTGCATGGCATCCACCATTACGGTCGCTTTTTCCACATCATGACCTTCAATTATCATGAATTATAATGCGGGCCTTAATCGTTGCCACCTTACCAGAAGTCTAATCTTCGCACTGTTAGACCATGAGAATCTCTATTATTATTCCATAAATGCACCATTATCTTTTCCTTGCTCAGCTTCCGGTAAACCGATACTCCGAAGCAAAAATAGCTTTACAACGACTCTATCCAGGCCAGAACTCCTGATATCAACAAATATACCCCCCTAAAGAGAGCAAACGTTCACCGAACTATTCACTTGACCCACCCCATCCCTTCGTTAAGAAAAATTACGCACTCAGTTCACTGGACAAAACGCGCTCGTGAATTTGATGCTAAAGGTGAAAGCACGCGCTCGACACGCTTGCACGACACGCTTAGCGTGCCGTAGATCACGGATATGCGCATATTAAATTGAAAAAACAAAGACGGACACACTTGCCTTTGTTTTGGCAAATTTAACACGCTAGACCTTTTGTTTTTTTGTAGCGCGCCATATGTCACGGTAAGTGTGCGAATTATAGCACGGTTAGCGTGCAATTTGGGTAAGACACGCTGAACACGCTTGATTACTAAAACCGCTAAGATGATAAAAATGGCTTGGGTTTTCAGCGGATTTAATCAGCATTGATAACTGGTCGAAGTGAATCAAATATACCAATTGAGACTGTTTTGGAATTTGATAGTAACCGTGGCCATTTGAAAATCACGACTTAATGGTGGTCTAGCCTGGAAAAAACGCGAGATCAGTGTAAACCAATTCCTCCGGCTGTCGGCTGTTGACCGGAATCGCAAGGAGGCCTGCTATCGCATGCGAGGCACTGTCGCCTGAAAATTATAGTTATGCCATCGGAATATTTATTAGGAGTAATGCACAGACAAATGAAGTTAAATAAATTAGTTTAATATATTTCTTTAAGCCAGAGACGAACGAAGGTAATTAAATCGGAGAAACAAAAACTGCCTAGAATTTTCTATAGGTTGAGGAAGGCTAAATATTTCTAGATGACCGTTCCATGCATGTACAATTTTCGAAGGTTATCTAATAAATTCCTTACGATTTTCTGATGTTTAATTTTTTTCCATTTCATTCCCCAGTTAAGCTATTTTTGGTAGAGAATTAAGGAATCCTAAAATTTTCGGAACCGAAAATATGATAAAATTCTCACTTTCCTAAAACTTTCAATTGGAAGCTAAAATTTTCGGGAAAATAATGCTGAAGCCCTTGTAATTTCGAAAAGACTGAAGTTGTCCTAGGATGCTAGGGTGCATTTAGGAGGAAATCGCCGTCAGGTGCCCCTGACGAACGAAGCGCTATCAATCATAATTTATGTAAAGATATCTCGCTATGCTATGCTAAGACGAATCAAGCGCTGTAAACGTGTACTATATCTCGTTCTTCACAGGACGAAAAAAACAAGAATCTGTAAACTAAAAACACTGTAGAATGAGGGAGGATTGCGGGCGATGTTTCTTTGAATTTTGGGCAACAAAACTCATATTATCAGGTTTTGGACGACATAACTTCAAACGACATCACTTTCGAGTAGCTAGACCGTCACCCCTTTAGATCGAGCTCGATGAATTAATTCAATGACCGAACTTTATGGAACAAATGATTGCCTTCAAGAATTTCACGCGGACTACTTTTAATTTAGTTCTTTTTCTCTTTTCTCAGTTTGTGACTGACAGGGATTTAATTCTCGGATCGAACTTTAGTACTCTAAACACGCCCTATTATCGTGGCAAAAACAAAGAATCAAACAAAAAAGCACCATACAATTTCGGAATTCTGTTAAAAAATACATTTTTTTGCTTACTATTCAAAAAGCGGTGAAACAATCATTAATTAGCTGATGTTTCGCCTTTTGTGTTATTGTCGGCCGGATCAATTAAACAACGTTGGAAACGTTTTGGAATTTTGGTACATCTAGAAAAGCAGGCTGGTTTTCATTTGATCACTACGATCCTTGCAATCGCTAAAAAATAAATCGAATTTAGTGATCCTGGCACTTGATGATTTCTATTATATTTGATCGCGAGCACTGCGATCGGCAAGAAAGTGTCTTAAGTCCGAAAGATCACTGTTTCTGAGAAAATTGCAAATGTGTTTTAAATTAAGGAAAGTTAAGATAACCTTTGCACAGCTTCGTCAGTAAACACTTCTGGAAAGAACTTTGATTTTGCAATGCTAATATAGTTCTACCCATAAATCCAGTAGGTCACACCGTTCACTGTTTATACTTTTCAAGCGACAGCGTTTTTTCAATCAGATACTATATCGCTGCGATAGTTACCAAAAAAGGGTGCCGTTCATAGTCATTTACGGTTCCTTTTTGTAGAGGAAATTTATTTAGCTTATAGATAACACGCCTCGCGTGCTTTTGTGCACACTGAAAGCGTGTTGTGCTTTTTCGCATGGAGCTTTTGTTTGAAAACTTTAACACGCTCTTTTGTTCGCCTTGCTCACGCTTAATTGTCTCAAGCGTGTCCTCTGAAACAAAAGAAATTGCTAATGAGGCAAGATTGCAAGCGTGCTAAAGCGTGTTAAAATAAATTCTTTTGTTTTAAAGTGAAAGCGTGTCGTGCGCGTGCTTTCACCTTTAGCATTAAAATCCTGTGGAGGGTCACTATATAACTATAGCAGTTCATCCTACAAGCAATTTCTGTTTCAGCAGGGGTGGCCACGTTTCCAGTTGCTGTAAGATTAATTCGACACCTGCAACAGACACTGTAAATTAAATAGCAGCCACAACGCCCTTCCTTGAAACCGTCAGGACGAGAAAGTTTACAAAAGACTTAACAGGTGTGCGCGGCGGTTTCCTTTTCTTTCTTCCCTCCCACTAAAGCACTCAAATTCTGACCGTGATCTTAATTCTAGTAGTAATAAATCGTTCCTGAGCCGATAGGCACAAGGATACCAGTTTCTTGCAAAATATGCTGTGACATCCGTTTGCCCATCCCCGTTTCTGCCTTCGGCCGCTGATTAGGTTTGGTTCTGTGCTTTGAAATAACTTTAGGAACGAAACATGATACGTGAGGGGCGTGTCCGGCTAAGGGCAAGTGACTCTCGGTGGTGAAGACATATACTGAGCTTGTCAGTATTTCATAGCCTGTACCAAATCGCGAAAATAAAACAAGCCAAAGAAAAATAAGACGCCTTTCTTTCCCCAGCCCCCGCAGGTTTTTCGCATTACTTTTTACTGCACAACTGATTCTACCTTTTCGAGCCGGAGCGAACATGGACGCCCTTGGGGTAAAGTTTCCACTTCATTTTCGGCACCTGACTAAACGCAAGCGCTGACTTGTGCGCCTATGCTTCGTTTGCACTGAAGTAGCAGTATATGACCACGACAGACTTGCTGCTATCCTTGAAAAGAGGAAGCATGATGCTTTCTCTTTTTAATGATTTACGGCTAAACAGTACAATTTCATGTAGCTTTTACGCAAAATTAAATACTTACAGAAATTTAACTAAGTTTAGATCTCATAGATAAGAATTGAACGGACAAAACTTTTGGGGTAAAAAAGTCAAAAAATAATTTTTGCTGGAAAATCACTTAATGAACATACAATAGCAGAAATATCATGCCTGTAATTTTCTGTTCAATCCACCTTATGACAAGTCTGACTAATCCACTGGTACCCATGCCTTAAAACCGCCTTGAACCTTAAAATTTAATCCATTTGCCTTTCATGCGTAGTGCAAATATATCTTCTGAACACTCCGGGGTTGGGTGTAAAATCAGAAGAACCGAACATTCATGCCTCAGTTACTGTACCATTTTTAAAAGTGGGACAGTATGTTTGCTAATCATCTTAGTTAACCGCTTTTAAAATAGGACAAAAGGACACCTGGTCATACAGGAAAATGAATTTACTGTATCCCGAAAGCTTTGGTTTCCCGTGCACTTATTTTTCGCAGGAGACAATCGATAATTGACTGGTCACGCTATCGCAGGTGAGTAACTAATTAAAAGTCATTGATACCATCGCCGCTTAGCAAACAAAGGATCCAAATTGCGCTAGAATGTTTTCCTATTCGGCCCACTTTTTATCTCAGGTAAGGCATTGCAAAGCTGATTCATTTACGAAGGTTCGAGCGAGAATTATTTCATGATGTTAGTCTGATTTCGCAGTCACGGGAAAACAAACCTAGACTCAGGTCCACTCGCAGACGCCATGGTACAATCTTCAAGATCTCAAGAACAGAAATTACCCATTGAACGGCCTCTCCTTTTGAAGATTGCGTGTATTTCAATAAAAAAGGTACATATTAAAAGAATCTTGTTAGTTTCTCCCTTTTAACGAGCTCAAATCGACGCATAAAACTAAGGTGACGTGCACGTGTCAACTGAGTCCCTTGGGTCAATTAGCGGTTGTTTGGGGCAAAATAACCTCAAAATAATCAATCTATTTTACAAGCGTTCGCCAGAACACCAGACTAACTTTCAGATAATGTTGAACTACTATATCTCATTAGGCAGTCAGCGGGATTTGGGGTGATTTGGAGAATTCCCCCATATAGAAAATTCGATTTTGGTTTTAGCGATAAATTGTTGTATTTATAAGCATTATGCAAATTACGTTTCAAAATTGTGCTCGTTCGTCGATATTTTATTCTCTAAATCTAAGAAAATGTGCTGTTTAGAAATTGTTAATATCTGTTTTTTGAGATTGAAGTGGAAGATTGCCAATATATTCGCTCGTCTATGAAAGTCAGCTCATTTCTGTCGCTAGGCTATATTGCCGTGTTCGGCGGCTAATTTTAGGCCAGCAGACCGTTGAAATCGAAAATCTCAAATAATTCCCAAACTCGGCCGCATTTTGAAATTTAAACCTCAGCAGTGTTATAAATTCATTAAAACCTTATTACAGACTTAAAATGAGGGTAGGTTAGGTTTTGAGCTGTGGCCACGGTTTGCTCGATTTTTCTGTGCATTCGCTCTTAATGGCACAGCTGAAATGTAAACAAACAATGTTTGACACGCAGAATTTACAACATTTTTTTATGACGATTAACTATTATTTCATCAAATTTCTTACAGTCAAAGCACGTCAGGTGTTCCTGTCACTGGTGGACTAATCAATTCATGAATGAAAAAATGATTTGGTTTCGATTCAATAATCCATTCATAAAATGAATAATCCAATAGTCAAAGAGGACCTCGGATTCAATAATTAAATGTTGATTTGGTTTATGAACAAAATCTACCTGTTCTTTAGTCTTGTATGTTGTGAACGATCGTATTTGCTTCCCTTTTCCTACCGCTTACGATTGCGTTTTTCATTGCCTTTAATCAAAATAACAGCTGGAATAGACAGACCGCAAACGCAAAGAAACTGACAAAGGCCAAGGATCGAAATCCACCAATCACTGCACATACACTGACCTCAGTTCGACCATCATGTTTTCTAAGAGGTCAGGTATGTTGCATTGATTACTGGCAGCAAATTGGCAACAGTTTGTTTAGAAAAAAAGAAGAAAAAACAAAATTCTGAGGTCGACTTGTGAAAAGTGTAGTTTTTCAAAAAGCAGCAATCGAATCAACATTCGATTATTGAATCAAGGCTGAATATGAATATTGGATTGTTCATTTTATGAATGGATTCATTGAATCAACAAACGAAATCATGTTTCCATTAACGAGTTCATTTAATAGTTCGTTAGCGGCAGGAACGCTTGACCTGCTTTGACTGTAATATGTAAGCAAAGTAATTGTCATGGAACAGTAGTGGGGAGAATACAATACATGAATGAAAAAACTTACTTGGAAATCCCCAACACTATGGTGTGTGGGTTGGGGGAATTCCTTAACGTGACCTTTAACGACAATCCGCCTTTATCTTGAAAACAAGAACGCGCTTACAGCGGCATTTACGTCGGTAAAGGTTTGATACCAATAGTGGTTAAAAATTACGTTTACGTATAATCTTGCTTACCTCTATTACAAACTATCTCCGACGTTGAATGCACACATGTCAAACATCGAGCGTTCCATTCCGTGTGTATGGTTCCAAACCAGTCTATTGAACGTCAGTGACTATTATCAGATTTCAAGGGGCTTCTACCAGCCATTAAAACGACCTTCTGGCTCCAAAAAAACCAAATAATTAGCTGCATTGAGCAAAAGTTAGTCGCCCTCTCTCTCAGGACCCTCGCCTGCTCAAAAGTAGGAGGAAACCCTGGTAACAAGAGTGCACGCCATTCTACAGTAACGCGCAGTAAAAAAACAAGAAAATGAAAAGCCTGAAATGTGTTTGATGTTTTTTTCGATGCGATGACATTACACCACAACATTTCGATGTGTGGCGGTTATCTTGTTTTTTTTCCAAAGAGGATTAAGCCTATAATTTCGTGACAACCTTTATTATTATTATTATTTTTTATTTTCGTTTTCTTGTTTTTGCTCAAAATAGGCCGCAAAACTGAATGATGACGATGTTTTGGAGTGGTGAAAAGGCCAGAAAAAATCACTGTTTATAATCTTGGGATATTTTATCTGAGGGTTGAGGCTCAGCCAAGCCACCGTTTAGATGAAAAGTAAAGTAATGGCAACTTCTTTAACAAATTCGTCTATGCAAAGTTTCTGAGGAAGAAGAAGGAGAATGAAGTAATGATGCAATCTCTGCCATCCCAGCTGGAAACGAAAAGCTAAATAGTGCCAAAAATACAGAATGACCATTTTAAATAGTAACAAGAAAAAAAAAAGACAATTTTCTGGGTCCAAATCAAGAAAAATTTATTTAAATGATACGAAATTTCACAAAAAAAGACGTGGCCGCCCGGTCCCCTCGGTCAACCCCTAAGGCTCTAAATCTTGAAAACTTGATACGGAATCGAAGAAAGTAGACCGTTTGTCTTCCGCTAAAACTACAATTAGACTTTCGATTAGACTACTTCTTCTCGTTTCTAAGTTACAGAAGTTCTTACCATGAATATGTATATTACTTTCACCACAAAGAAAGCAAAAAAATGTAAAAATTATATATAGATTATACTAAGTACAGTAATATATGGAATTAGCACTGCTGTAATCTAGTTTAATATTTGTAAGTATTGTCATGTAAATGTGTAAATTCGCTATTTATTTTCTTTCTATTCATTTATTTATTCCGAGTAATTTTTTTCTTTTTTTTGTGTGTTTTACTTGCAATAATAATAATAATAATAATAATAATAATAATAATAATAATAATAATAATAAGTTCATGACGCATTCGGTAACTACCTTGCAAGAATGCGGGCATTTGACGGTACCAGGAGTCTTCTGACAGTGGAAAACCGCTCCCAGCTCACTGTTATATTTTTTGATTGAAGTGACAAAAATTGTTGTTACGAAAAATGGGGTAAGACGGACAATTTATTCATTTGGTGACTTAAAAGTTGGCTCACAATTATTTCATCACTTGTTTCAGTTCTTATCTGTTAGTCACTTCTGGTGATACGTCCGCAGTCACAGGCACCCCAAGCTCAGAACGGCAGAACCAAAACTCGCTGAAATCCCCCTGACATGGCCAAAACTGCTAAAACACCTTCTCACTCGTTTGCTTGAGGTACCTGTGGTCATTACTGTATGCGATTTTGGTGAGATTCCTACTATTGTGTGATGTGCGAAGTCGCGCGCGTGTATCAGGATTTGAGTACGGGCCATGATTAGCCTAAAAAACAGCCATTGTGGATTTGCTAACTCAAGATGAAAGTAAATTCAAAACGCACTTCCAGTAATTTATTGTGTTTGTTGGGGTCAAGAACAAGGATCTCGGCGCTACTTTGCATTTTAAGGTATACGTCTAAATTACGTCATTTCTCGCGCGTCTCCGCGTCTCCGCGTCTCCAGTACTGGTAAATCTGTGCTCCCCACTTAGCCTTTATTTAGGAAACCAGGGGAGGAAGCAGAAGAAAATGCATTATGGCTAATTATAATTACAGTTTTACATTTTTTTTGTGTTTCTGTTTTGGGTTGTTGATTCTCTTTGACGATTTTGTGATTTTGTTATATTTAATTCTGATCTGTCACGGTTACTGTTTTAGGCTTTTTGTACGTGTCTTTCCCTTTTGAGTGATGTATTAATACCGTTTCGGGAATTGTGTTCCTGTTTTCTGGTTGTGTATTTTTCTTGTTTTCGCTATTAGATTACCGTTTTGGCTCGTGTGTTTCCGTTTTGGGTTTGAGGTTTTCTGTTTCTTTGTTTTGTTTCTATTGGCCACAGTATAAATTAAATCGTTATTCAGTGGCATCTAAATCAAACCACTGAAGACAACTTTTTACAAGACAGAGAATTTCCCGAGCAGATTTTACTGAAATCGTTTACCAGGTAAGAAAGATGCTCATTCAATTTGGAATTTTCCAAACCTGAGAAGCTATTTTCTTACAATGTTTCTTTGGTCATGTTCCGCTGTACGTAGTTTCTTTAGTTTCCTATCTTCTCCGGCTTTTTATCCCTGGAAATAACTTTTAATTTAGCCTAGGCTGCGACAGCGAATCAAAGTTTGTTTGTTCGATAATTTGTATGGTGTCCCAGACTCGACGTTTAGCTGTGACAGGCGTTTCAAGTTGAACTTTTAAATTTTGTTTAAATCATCTTTCCTTGATACTTCTTACACTGTAGGTGTTGGAGTTTCTAATGTTTTGTGTAAGTGATGATTTCATTGGATATCTTCAAACATTTTTTTTACTGATACATAAAATTGTCCCTCTTTCAGGAAGAGAAAAATTATACATATCCAATCAGCGGTACGAAAATTTATCCAATTGCATGGTTCCTGACCTTACCGCTGTTTTCCTTGGTCTCCTTTCATCAAGAATTGGTAAGTTTTTGAAAAATAAAAATTTATTTTATTACTTGATATCGCATTTCTCGTTCCAGTAAGGGGCGTTCCCACCACAACTATGTAGATTCTGGCCATGGCTGGGTGCGTAAATTTAACGGCAGGGCAGCCAACCTCTGTTGATTATCTGAAGACACTTTAACTAATTTGAATTGTACCTCATTTCAGGGAGAGCTGAATTATTTCAAGCGGATCATTGTGTCCAAGGTTCGAGACGTACGAGCTTTTTCTCTTCATCATCTGTAACTGGTACGTTTTAAATAAACATACCTTTAGCCGCGTGAAGTATCAATGCATGGTTAGGTCCCTTCAGCATAGAGGCAACCGAGGCAGTTACCGTGGATATAATTTTGAAGTTTCTTGTTTATCTTGCAAAAAATATTTCGCTAAGACGATATATTCTGAAGAAAACAAATTTAGATTTCTTTTTGATATTTCCTCGGAAAGGATATTTGTCTGGCTGGGGACTATATGTATGGTCTAAGTACTCATATTCATGCAGCTTAAAGCAGTTTATAGAAAGATCGGTCCATGTCATATATCCCTTACAACAAAAGTAGTATACAGGTATCGATAATACGTATTGGTCTCTACGACAGTGAAATCTAGGGAAGATCTCACACTATTGTTTATAAAGTTAAGTTTGTCTCTAACAAGATAATACACATTTAAGTTACCTGTCATCTGAATGTGATTCTGAAACTCGTTTCAGATAGAACGGAGAGCTGAAGCCAGAATCTTAAGCTGATCTTTGAGAGGTTCGTGGTGATTAAAAATAATTGTTTCGTCTATTCTGTAAAAATTGGCATTAGTTTATTTTTCACTTCATAGCAGCTATGTTGTTTGTTTTGTAATGTCACTTTTTAAGACTACGGCCCTTCTTGTGTGTATTTGCAAACGACGGTGAGCTCGCTTAAGGTCATTATGTACCCTGATTCTCAAACTGTATGGGCTTGCTTGCTCTCGTTCCTCCCCCCCCCTCCCTCCTTTCCCCCTTCCTTCATTTCCCCCAAATAGTTTATATTTATTCTGGAATGTTTATCTATGTATGTGCTTCAGGTTACTCGTAGCCATTTAATATTTCTGAGAACATGTCTCCAATCATCAGACAATGTGTTAATAGCAAACTGCTAAGCATTATCTGTAGAAATTGAAAATAGGCTACCAGAAAATCGAATTCGATGATCACCTTCACCATAGATTTTTCTTTTCATTAATTCTATTTGGGCTCATTTCTATACCAGCGCCAACGCTCAAATTGACAAGTTTCGTGCTTTTTGTTTTTACTCTTAGTTCAACGTACAGTTATTAGGCACTTAAATCAGGCTCTGGACATAATTTGTTAGACGAACACATCGTATCTTGTAACCTGCATTTTCATTGCACGTTAAAGCAATGACCATGCGATCAAGTTTTTGCTGAACAATTCATCTTTTGTATCTTCAGATTGATTCTCCGAAGTGAAGAAAAGGGAGAAGGAAAGGGAGACTTTGCCAACAAACGATTGTAAGTTCCTGACTTTTTAAAAAATATTTTATCTACAGTTGCGTTGCGGCTAATTGTGTTAAAATGGTCACAACATTCTCTTAAAGTGATCTTCTCTCTGTTAAAGAAACTGACGATGATGAAATGATGAAACTGATCCTGAAATATAATGAAAAACAGTTTTTCTCAAAATTTGCAGAAATGGAAAGCAATATAATGAACGAACATTTCGTATACACAAAAAATTTGCAATCAATTAATTTGAAACATCAACACAAGTGACTGCCACTAATGGATTATCAGGAAAAGTTTGCACAGTTGCGTATATACCAGGATAAGAAACATAAGATATTTTTCATGTTACAGTTACATACATTTGTACAGTAATGCATTATAGGCTAGGAGTATGTGTACGCACTCTAGTTATTAGCGGAACTCCACGCTGGCGCGAAGCATATATGCGCGAGCGGAGCCAGATACCTAAGAAAATTTGGTAATCTATTCACTGATTCACCTCCAGTTCCACCGAGCGAGCGACGCCAAACTCGCCTAAGTTACGAGCAAAATGGCTTCCCGGTTGGTTGCAGTAACAAACAAAAAAATTTCACAAATAATCAAACAAGCTGTTCCCGAAATACACGAACAAGGTGACGAGATTCGGTTTGGATCATTTAAGGGGTAAAGCTTTGTCTGTTTGACTTAAATTTATCGATGAAATTGGTGAAATTTTTTTTTGTTTACGAATGCAAATTAAGCTTAAGTCTTGCGTTACTTTAATTAGCGGAATTGTTCTTAAATAAGCTTAAAACAAAATGTAATAGTTTTTTTTACAGAATGGTTTTAAATACAAAGAGAAATCACAACTCCTTTTGACGAAATTTCCCCCAAAGAGCTAAACAAATGCTTTCAAAAGTTTTATTTTTCGACAAGAAAACGCGACGACCGTTCGGTTATTACGAGCCATAATTGTAATCGTTGGCAAATGTCAGTTAAAAATCATCATTTTTGTGCTCCATTATCCCACTGTTTTAGTATATACTAAAACAACTATTCACCTCAGTGTCAGTGGCTAGTGGTGGGTATTTATCTCGCCGCTTCGCGGCTCAGTAAATATCTCCCTGGTCACCTCCACTGCAGTAAATAATTGTTATATATTAAGTGATAGAACTTGATTCACGAGAAAATGAGGTTAAAAATCGTGATATTCCAAAGGAATACTTTTACGGCACATTCTTACGTTTTTGAGTTGGCATTTTTTGAATGTCCTGGCCCCTACTTTCGGAAAGCCGTTACTTACGTTTTCTTTGCACGGATGAGTCTATATGATTTGTTTGTTTGCTGACTATAACGTTTTAGCTGGTTCGGCTTCAACTTAGCTCAATTCGAAATAAAAATTCTATTTTTCTTCTTCTTCTTATTATTATTATTATGGTGTGATCCTCTCCAGTTCTTTTTCTGGGAATTCTCAGCAGCAATCCCGCAGCTTAGACACATGACACTTTCCTCAAGATATGGGCAGTACAATATTGGCAAGACTCAACCTCCCATTCCCGGCCTTTGTATACCCCGAGATAGTTCGAAGTGCACTAGTCACGATGGGTGATACTGTCACTATCTTGGCTCTGAGGATTCTTTTAATTTCGAGGAGTAGGTTTTGATACTTTTCCTCTCCAGTAGTAAGGATATTTTGGTCCGCTGGCGCAGCAATGTCGACAAGTAGCCACTTCTGTGTGTCTTTGTGTACTACAGTTATATCTGGACGATTGTGCTTCATCCGCTTGTCCGTAAAAATAGCAATCTCCCAAGTTATCCTCACTTCTCTATTCTCTGCAACTGGTAAGGGTTGATGGTCATACCACTTATCGTTACCGCCCTAACCTATAATTTGTACATAGCTCCCAGTGAACCTGTAGAGGCACCTTGTCGTGGCGCTTCCTGTATTCCTTCTGGATTTGCTTCCTGAATCCACTGACAATATACCATACTATTTCGGTGGATTCACTGCACAATCTGCACAGTGGTGTCTCAGATGTCTTATCTATGCTGTACTTGAGCGAATTTGTTCTCAAAGCCTGTCATTGAGCAGCGAGAATAAAGCCCGCTGTTTCCTTCTTTAAAAAACCATTCTTGAGCCATCTCCAGGACTCCAGTTGCTTAGTTTCTCCTCTTTTCTTCTCCTCTTGTACTCCTGAAAATTCTCTTCTCCAACGAGCACTTTCTCCTTCAAAACCATCCGCAGCATCCACTCCGTGCTATTCCTTCGGTAGCCATGCAAGGATTTGCACTCCTCCTTAACACACTCCTCAACACCAATCAACCCTCTCTTCCCTTCCTTTCTCGGCAAATACAGTCTGGCGACATTACTTCTGGTGTGAAGACAGCCATTCGCTGGCAATATCTTCCTAGTTTTCCTAACCATGCTGACTACTTCTTCCACTGTGCAATCCAAGATAACTGCATTGTAGAGTACCATCCCGACAGCCCAATACTGCCTTTTCCTCGAGACGATATTTTCTGTTCAGCTTTTCCCTCTCTCTTTGTTTTAAAGTCATATATCTTCTTTGGGCTTCCCCAGTCTCACTAAGATCTTTTCTCCAAGTTTCAATAAGTTCCTTTTGATTCTTCTCTTCCAAAAAGGCTCTTTAGTTCTTTTCCCTTTCCTCTCTTTCAGCATTTCCATTCTCTCTGTTGTTACAAATGCAGCTGCATACAGTAGCGAATTCAGTTCAGTGTTGTTGTGTGTCCGAATCCTTTTTATGGCTTTATTGACCTTTCCAACTTCTGCTTTCAACTTCAGCCCTGTCGCATGATCTCAGTCATGGTAATACTACTCTTTTATCTGACTGCATCACTTCCTGAATCCTGCCGCGGAGAACATCGAGTTCTGGGATGACCTTCTCATGTAGTTCTTCAGTTGGGGAACCACTGGCGGTTCCTCTTCAGCTGTCATACTATATACACTTTGGTGTTCTTCTTGGATATCAGGTGTTAGTAAAATCCAACTAGTGGTCTATTATCAATGCTGCGTTCTGATTGGTTGAGCTACTACTAGGCTATATGTTATAGCCCACTAGTAGCGAAAAACGCCGTCTTTGAAAACCAAAACAGTGGCAGCTGAATCGCGTTTTGCTAGCTTAAGTTGTTTTGTCTCAATATTTTTGACCAACTAGTTGGATTTTACTAAAACAATTATTCCTCTCGCCCTCATGGCCTTTGAGTCAATAGTCCATTCGGCCTTCGGCTTCATGGGCTATTGACTCAGAGCCCATTCGGGCTCGAGGTATAATTGTTAGTTATTGCTGCGTGGTGTAGTGTATCTGTGGTATTAGGTTTAATAGTTTCAATCAACTGGTGTTCATTATTTACCCTCAGCGTTATCTCCTCTTTTTCCACAGTCTCCAGCCACGCCTCAGTGGTTGATCTAGGGGAGGGGCCCGCCCCCCCTTATTTTTAGACCAAACTGAGCCCCGAAAGGCCCAAAAAATTTTTTCTGGAGACCCCCCCCCTTTATCTAAGGGTCTGGATGACCGCCTCCCCCCTGAATCCTGCACTGCGCCTTATGCTTTATCTGGTGTACCTGGTCTGCAAGCCTCTGTTCAGTGACCTCTGTTAACTCATTGTTGGTGTTATGAGTTTTCTACAGGTCCAACAGTCTCTTTCTGTAACCTCTCTTCTCTGGTTCACCCCTAACACTCAAACAGGCGTTTTTTGTCCTCCTTTGACCATGCCAATCTCTTCAGGTGTCTTTCAGCAGTAGCAGGATGACGACCGGGTCTGTGCTGCTGTTCCACAGGACATCCGCTGGACGCGACACCTTCGCTGTTCGCTCCAGTTAGTCCCGTTGACGTTCTTAGAGTAAACTTCAATATTCAATATTCTCTCATTAAAAAAATGAGGTTGTGCTTTAAGGTTTCCACGAACTAGTATAATAATAATAATGATTATGATTATGATTATGATTATGATATGGTTGCATTCCTTTTAGCTAATCTTTCAAAACAAGAATCATTGTTTTCATCGATGACATTTTACTAAAGGACAGCTGAATCCTTTTTTTTTTCATGGCTTACGCGATAGATAGTTGTTATCGGCTTATAAATAAACTTCTGATTATCTAGCTGTAACGGTATTTCACAATATATTGTGGTATTCACCGTAATGCGGTCGCGTTCTAAGTCTTTCTCCGACATGTTTTTAACTAAAAGGAAGCAGTTGAAGTCCACTAGCTGTTTAGTTACAGATGACTTCATTTTTGCCGTGTAAGGTATCAACCTCCATGTTTCTCAGTGACGTACCGTTAATTACCAAGAAAGACCTTTACAAGGCAAAATTGAGATTACCGCATTTTTCTTCGTACTCATTTACTTTACTGTCCTGCGGAAAACGCAGGAAATGGCATTTCCGAGACCTTAAATTTAAAAACGTTCTGGGAAACATGCCCTCAGACCACCTATTTTGGGGTGCCTTCCGAGCTCCAACTTTTCTTCCTGAGCGTACACCTTCAAAATCTCACGCTACGCCCCTGCATTGACCCCGAAACGATTTACTGAAGATGATCAAAAGGTCCCAAAAGATTGAATGTGTAAAATTCACTGTTAATTTAACATTTCAATTGAAAGTCACTGATAGTGTGGCCCTGAAATAATGTGGGTTAATATTCACCCCAGCTCTCAAGATTTAAGACTCGTTTTATTCAACTACTTGTTGATAGACGTCAGTAGGGTACTTATGACTTCTATTTAGTGATGATACCCTGATAACTTCGTGATCTCTGCTCTTTAAAGGAAAAATGTAGCGTTTTATATGCAGGGGAAGTGGAGGAGGGGGGAAGAGCTACTCACTTAGGGTTTTCAGCGTCAATACCTCCCATGTTTGAGCATTAGCTACGTTGCAATTGACAAAGATTTGGACAAATTACCTCCTAAACTGTATTAGACAAAGATGAAAATTTGTTATGATCAGCCAGGTTGCAATGACATCGGAGTAGTCATAGCAACGAAACGACACCATTACCTATTTTACTTACAACCCTCCAACCAATATAGTTCACGGGAGCTTTCTACAACATGGCTTCCTCGATGTTCGTGAGGTTTGAGTAAAATGTATGAGAGCAATTTGAAGATATTTTGGGTTGAAGTATTTGCGGTTGGATATTCAGTAGTCAGTATTCGCGCGAACGTTATCTTTAGAAAACGAAGCGAGTTTGAAATCCAATTTTACCCCATAGTACTTTCATTCACTTTTAAACGTGTTTCAAGAGATCAAGGGAACAGCTTTAGCCGTTCGTAAGAAGGAGGGATTCGATAATACATTGAGGTGCTCTTATTGGCGTTTTTTTAAATATTTTGGTCTACTTTAACAAATGAGCAAATATTTTTGAAACCGCTCGATCAGTATTTTTTTAAAATTTGAGATTATCGAGATTAACCGTCATTTTATATGACCCTTCAGCTTCAATGTTATTGATAACTTGTAAGGTAATAAAATAAGGACTACAATTCGCTATTTTACTTTGTCGAAAAGTTCGTCTTTACAAGTGAAAGCTTCTCATTGTTCAGGGGTATTGTATTCAAGTTTCATATTTTAAAGCAAAGCAATAACTAAGATTTCTGCATATTTCAAATGCATTGTTAGTTACTGCCGTTAATGTAAAAATGAAACTTGGAGACAATACCCTGAATTGTTAGATGCAAACTGTACCCTCACGACGGTGACAATCATTACGAAAAAGCAAAAAGGATTCAGTATGACGTCATTTTGTGATCTGCATCAACAATAAACCGCCGGTTTAGGCCCCGTCTACACAATCCTGCTATTTTTGAAACCGCATTTTTTTTACACGAATCGACCATTCGTCCACAAGAAACCAGTAAATCCGCTATCCAAAAAGGCATCTTGTTGAAACGCCCCCCTGCAGAGACAGGTTTAAGACCCCCTCCACACGAATCAGGGTAAATATATATATATAATTGTGTAGTTCCAAAAAAAACCGATTGGTGTAGACGGGATTTTAGTTTAAGCCGTTAAAAAGCGTATACTAAGAGAGAGAACAATAGATCGCTTACTCACGTACCAAGTGGTTATTAGAATTTATTGGATAAACAAAAACTTTCACGTAAGAAAAGATTCCAATCCTCACGTGACTATCTCGGTACACTGACATTGCTCCCGTTTCTCACCTTTGGTTGGCCATTGTTTTGATAAAAAAAAACAAACGTTCGCAAGTGCATCAGTAAGATTAAACTATGTGGGTTAGAGTGCAGAAGGATTTTAAATTTTTGTCTGTCCAATCCAGAAAAACTTCTTTCAGTTAAACATGTATTAGAAAGCACTTTTCTGCATTTTCTTCACATTAACGCGCACAACTCTAAGGAAAACAGAAAAGTAGCAGACAGGAGAGAATGATAACTTTATACTTTCCTTTTCTAGGTATATTACCGTCAAGAAACAGCCACACTTTTCATACTAGAACTGCTAAATGACAGAAAAGAGAAGAATAGAGTACCACGAGCAACAACTGAGCACTGCTAAAGAAGTCGGTGACAGGGCCGGACAAGGACGTGCCTATGGCAATCTCGGCAATGCTTATCAATCCCTTGGCCAATTCCAACAAGCAATAGAGTACCACAAGCAAGACCTGAGCATTGCAATAGAAGTCGGCGACAGGGCCGGACAAGGACGTGCCTATGGCAATCTCGGCAATGCTTATCAATGCCTTGGCCAATTCCAACAAGCAATGGAGTACCACAAGCAACACCTGAGCATTGCAATAGAAGTCGGCGACAGGGCCGGACAAGGAGGTGCCTATGGCAATCTCGGCAATGCTTATCAATCCCTTGGCCAATTCCAACAAGCAATAGAGTACCACAAGCAAGACCTGAGCATTGCAATAGAAGTCGGCGACAGGGCCGGACAAGGAGGTGCCTATGGCAATCTCGGCAATGCTTATCAATCCCTTGGCCAATTCCAACAAGCAATAGAGTACCACAAGCAACGCCTGAGCATTGCAATAGAAGTCGGCGACAGGGCCGGACAAGGACGTGCCTATGGCAATCTCGGCAATGCTTATCAATCCCTTGGCCAATTCCAACAAGCAATAGAGTACCACAAGCAACGCCTGAGCATTGCAATAGAAGTCGGCGACAGGGCCGGACAAGGACGTGCCTATGGCAATCTCGGCAATGCTTATGACAGCCTTGGCCAATTCCAACAAGCAATAGAGTACCACAAGCAACGCCTGAGCATTGCAATAGAAGTCGGCGACAGGGCCGGACAAGGACGTGCCTATGGCAATCTCGGCAATGCTTATGACAGCCTTGGCCAATTCCAACAAGCAATAGAGTACCACAAGCAACGCCTGAGCATTGCAATAGAAGTCGGCGACAGGGCCGGACAAGGAGGTGCCTATGGCAATCTCGGCAATGCTTATCAATCCCTTGGCCAATTCCAACAAGCAATAGAGTACCACAAGCAACGCCTGAGCATTGCAATAGAAGTCGGCGACAGGGCCGGACAAGGACGTGCCTATGGCAATCTCGGCAATGCTTATGACAGCCTTGGCCAATTCCAACAAGCAATAGAGTACCACAAGCAAGACCTGAGAATTGCAATAGAAGTCGGCGACAGGGCCGGACAAGGAGGTGCCTATGGCAATCTCGGCAATGCTTATCAATCCCTTGGCCAATTCCAACAAGCAATAGAGTACCACAAGCAACACCTGAGCATTGCAATAGAAGTCGGCGACAGGGCCAGACAAGGATGTGCCTATTGCAATCTCGGCAATGCTTATGACAGCCTTGGCCAATTCCAACAAGCAATAGAGTACCACAAGCAAGACCTGAGAATTGCAATAGAAGTCGGCGACAGGGCCGGACAAGGAGGTGCCTATGGCAATCTCGGCAATGCTTATCAATCCCTTGGCCAATTCCAACAAGCAATAGAGTACCACGAGCAATGCCTGAGCATTGCAATAGAAGTCGGCGACAGGGCCGGACAAGGACATGCCTATGGCAGTTTCGGCAATGCTTATGACAGCCTTGGCCAATTCCAACAAGCAACAGAGTACCACAAGCAATGCCTGAACATTGCAATAGAAGTCGGCGACAGGGCCTTACAAGGATGTGCCTATGGCAATCTCGGCGATGCTTATTTACACCTCGAGGAATTCGAGCAATCAATGAAGCACCACAAGCAAGAGCTAAGAATTGCAATAGAAGTCGGCGACAGGGCTGGAGAAGGAACGGCCTATGGCAGGCTCGGCTCAGTTCATCAATCCCTCGGCGACTTCCAAAGAGCAATAGAGCATTAGAAGCAAAGCCTAAGCATTGCTAAGGAAGTGGGCGACAGGGCCAGCGAGGGATATGCCTATGGCGATCTCGGCCTTGCTTATATATCCCTTGAACAATTCCAACAAGCATTTGAGTGCCACAAGCATCAGCTGAAAATTGCTAAGGAAGTGGGTGACATGGTCCTAGAAGGATTTTCCTATGAATACTTGGGTGAAACTCTTATGTTGTCAGGTTCTTTGGATGAGGCTGTAGTTCATTTCAGATTCAGCGTAAAAACTTTCGATACCATTAGGAAAAGTTTCATTTCGGAAGATGCATGGAAAATAAGTTTTCGTAAGCGTTTCAAACACAGCCACCAATATTTATGTCGAGTTCTTATAGCGCTTAAAAAGACGGATGAGGCTTTGTACGCGACCGAACGGGGACGAGCAGGGGCTTTGGTAGATGCCTTGAAAATAAAGTATGGCTTTACATCCCTTTCGCCCATTTCAAATGAAGCTGACAAAGATTTCGCATACATTTCAAGGAACACATCTGTTTTGACAACGTTTATTGCATTGGACAATGGAACAATAAGCTTGTGGGTACTGGGAAAGAAAACCAACGCTATTTTTAGGCAAGCAATACTAAAAAGTGAAGGTGCACACGAAGATCCCTTTGATGCACTTTTGAAAGATTCTTTGAATAAAATTGGGGCTGGCAGAGATGTTAGATGCGAGAATCGGTCACTTGATGTTTTAAGCAAGAAGTCAACTTCCAGTACTCGGGGTGATGATAAAATATCGATTCCATCGCACGAGAATATGGACTGGTTACAGCCATTGCATGATATAGTTTTTGGTCCCATCGAAGACTTACTTGATGGCGATGAACTGGTTGTAGTCCCTGATGGTGCTTTGTGTTTAGCTCCTTGGACAGCCCTAAGTGAAACTTTAAAGATCCGTATTATTCCTTCACTGACAAGTTTGAAAGTAATAAGAGATTCTTCAAGTGCATACCACAGTAAAACTGGCGCCCTGCTTGTTGGAGATCCATGTTTGAGGAAAGTTACAAATAAAATGGATAAACCCATTTATGATCAGCTGAAGTTCGCAAAAAAAGAAGTGGAGATGATTGGAAAACTTCTTAACAGCCAACCACTCACAGGAGAAGCTGCAACCAAAGAAGAGGTGCTTCGGAGAATAGATTCAGTCGCTTTGATTCACATTGCAGCACACGGAGGAAAGGAAACTGGTGAAATTGCTTTGGCTCCCAACCCCGGGTGGCAATCCAAGACTCTTATCCCTACGGAAGAGGACTACATGTTGAAAATGTCTGATTTACAAGCCATTAAGCTGAGAGCGAGGCTAGTGGTTCTTAGTTGCTGCCACAGTGGTCAAGGAGAGGTCTCGTCTGAGGGTGTTGTCGGTATGGCAAGAGCTTTCTTGTTTGCTGGTGCTCGTTCTGTGCTGGCGTCACTCTGGGCAATTGATGATGAAGCCACAATGGTGTTTATGGAATGTTTCTACCAACATCTGAGAGTTGGACAAAGTGCCAGTACTGCTCTGCAGAAGGCCATGAAACGCCTTCGAGATTCGGACGACTTTTCCGCTCCAAAGTACTGGGCTCCATTTGTGCTGATTGGCGATGACGTCACGATTGAATTTGACGTAAGCCGTTGAGAAAGCTGTAAGTACAGACTTTTTGTCTTAGATTACGTAGGGTCCTAATATATTAAATAAGGTTTAAGGTTTTATTGTCTTCAAATTAAAATGTAAAGGAATGGACAAAATTAAATACAAATAAGCAGTAAAAGCAAGACTTAGAGTGAATAATATTGACAAAAAAATAATATGGATGGTTCGTTGATGTACAATCATTTTGGATTTAAGTAATCAGTTTTCATTTTTGTAATACAAAATTGTATAAAAAGGTTTGTTGAACACTACAAACGTTTCAATAATCATATAATTACGTGCAAAATCAGCATTCACTACAAATGGCTGTTGCTGTGACATACTGGCTCTGGATTATGCGTTGAGAATTCTTAGTTTTTGCTTCAACATTTTAATTTGAACTACCATTAAGTCATCTTTTTACCGATTCAAAAGAGAAATGTCATATTTTTCAAAGAGAATTAAAACCTTTATTTTATATTTTGTTATGAGCAGAAAAGCAGGTTAAATAGGCATAAATGTTTTTAAAAACCCATTTTCGTGTATACACCATATAGCTAGATAATACAGGTAACTCTAACATACTCTCTTGTTGTAAAGTAATGAAAGGTTTTCAGCTCCTGCCCAACTTTGAGTTTACATTCGTCTCATCCTTGCGATCCCGTACTCTAAGGCTTTTTGTCTTAAAACCTCTATAGAACTAGTAGTATTGAGGCCTTGATTTCGCTGTTCAAGCGTATTAATTAATCAAATGTTACTTTATTTACAGGGGCCGTGCTGATTGCAGTGAGATGTCAAAGACAGAGTACTGCTGAATCCAAGGAACATTCTAATATCAAAGTCTATTTTACCTGAGGAAAAACGGTTTCTTGTAACCGTAGAAATTACGTGAATATTATACTATTTTACTCCCTAAAACTATTGCAACGAGGCAGCATTAGCTGACAGAGAATTTTTGCGTCCTTTGATGATGTTGAAATACGTTTCTCAAATGGTACTTTCACTTACGCACGTGTTCCTCCGGTTAATCGATCATTGCCTGAACAAATGTATAGAGCAAAAAATATCTGCAGTTTTGGACCGTTGATTTTGTTATATATTCTTATACTTCACATATTGTTAAAAGTATTTTGCGCAAAATGTAGTTTTTTCAGCGTTAACTATTTAGAGTTTACCCTGAAAGTGTTAAAATCAGTTTTCTAAATGATTTTTTATACCTTAGCTTGTTGTGCTTAGTGTAAGAGCAAATTGACGGAAAGTTTACTTCGTCCACACAAATTAATATGCGTTTTTGTCAAAGGATAATACATTCACGAACTTCAACAGCTGACTTCGCCAACAAAAGGCTAAATTTTGGCCTGGTGGATGATGTTGGATGGAAGGCCAGAACGCGTTATAAAGGAAGCGTCTTCAAACTAAAGCGCATCTCAACAGATTAGTCAGGGGCACCCAACGACCGTTTTCTAGGAAATATCTGTTCGGGGCTCTCTAGTATGCCTAAAATTTTTATAGCGATGCGAATTATTGATTTATATTGCTTTTAGAACACTCAAGGAAACCTATAAAGAGGCATTTCAGAGCTGATTTTCGTGATAAAGCTGTTGGGTCAGATTCCCTGTTCAATGGTTTGTTGTCGGGGAAATGACAGGACCATTTGAGAAAGATCAAAATGGCGTCCGATTTTGAAAATGTGTCCCGTATTTTGCACAATTGTGGTCATAAAAATGCTTTAGTTCGGCAAACAATGCGGTGATCCGCACAGAAAATTGCCAACTATATATAATCCTTAACTGATTTAAGTGAAGTGATTTGAAGTGTTATATTTGAAGTGCAAGAGATAGTGCGTGGCTCGGATGAAGATGGTCTCGTGAAAGTGAGAATGAGAGAAGTTGTTTTAATATGATTATGCCAACAAGAGTTGAATGAATGTACCTGTATCTGACGGTGTCAATCAGTGCAGCTTGTCCTTAATTATGCGCATGCCATCAGTTTGCAATTCCCTCCTTCAGAAACCTTTGATAATATTGTTGTTAAACTGTAATTCAGATAGTTCAATTGCTTAATAACAGTGATACGCTGTTTTAATGTTTTATTGACTAGAGAACTTTTTTCCTTGTAAAAGTAAGGCTGCATATACAGTGATTTCAGAGCACTAATGTCCAGTATCGTGCTGTGGTTAGGCGCTAAGAGGTTACATGTACCTCAGTCAGGGGCACCCAAAGACTGTTTTCTGTAGAATATCTGTTCTGAGAAGCAAAAATTGCCTAGAGTGTTCTATAGCTGGAGGAAGGCTAAAAATTTCGAGATGACCGTTCATGTTCCCGTGCATTTTCGAAGCTTATCTAACAAATTCCCTACGATTTTCTGAAGTTTAATTTTTCGCATTTCACTCCCCACTTTAAGCTATTTTTCTTAGTAAAAGGAAACCTAAAATTTTGGGAATCGAAATGCGATGGAGAGGAGAATCAAAAAAATTCTCACTTTCGTAGAGTGACAATTTTTAGAATTGCAGCTACAATTTTCGGGAAGATAATACGGAGGCCTTGTGATTTCGAAAGGACTCAAGTTCCCCTAGGATGACCGAACAGATAAAAACTTTTATAGTGCCACTCAGAATACATTTCCAGAGACGGATCTAAAAAGTGCATAAAAAGTGTTTTCAACGCATTTAGGAGGAAACAGTCGTTGGGTGCCCCTGCTCAATCATTTTAGGTAGGATTGTTCTAACAGGAATGTAACGAATTTTTAGCTACCTGAAAGTGGAATGTTTTCTAGGCCAATAACGTTTAGCATGGCCATGTTATGTTTTAGGAGGTGTTCCGCATTCATTTACATCATTACGCCGGCTTAATTGATTGCATCAACTGCTTGTACCTAATCTTGGCACGTTGCGTGGTGCAGTGTTCAGTTTCTGATGTAACTTTCAGCCTTGTTATGTTGTATTAAAGATAGAGAAAAAGTGACTGAAGTTTTACTGTGATTGTTGATTTCTTTTAATCACGAGTTTGATTACAGACTGAATTGGACACCACTCAGTCCTATTACCATTATGAATCACAAGAAATCTATGAACGTGTCCAAACTTGTTTTATCTCTATCCAAAAGTAAAATGTAATCACAATTTGCATTGTATACTTTGCACTAGCAGTGCTGATCTTCGCTTTGCCATTGCCAGTTATTCTAGGTCACACTTGTCAAGAAAACCAAATCATAAAAGAATCAAAATTCGCTTATGGAGAGAGGAATGAGGGTTCTTTCGCTTATAGCAGAAAGGCGCTTGCCTAGTCTCTGTACGGCCTCTTCCCAGGCCTTCCCGGTTAATGCATTTGTATTGACGCACATAGGCCGCGCTGCGAATGAGGCCTAGGGACCAGACAAGAGAAGCACGACTTCAATACGCAGGCAAATCGACGCAAAAATACCCCCACCGTGGTATAAGAAAACGCGCACTTAACCCTGGGACTTACACGCAAAGTCATACCCCCATCGTGGTACAACGGGGGGTGGTTGATGGACTCCCCTTTCCTACAGTTTTTGATGACTGTGACGTCACCAGCAATGGTCGCCATCTTGGCTGCCATCTTGGATTTTACCATGAATTAGAAATAAGCTAAAAACGGTGAGAGTTGGTAATTTTTTGTGCTTGATGTGTAAAATAACACTTAAATAAGTATTTTGCTTTATTTTATCCATAAGCTTTACTTTTATCGTTGAAAAAAGTCGAAGAAACACGCATTTTCACTTAAAAATAGCTTGACCACTTGCTACTTATGACGTCATGTCTCGTAACCATATAAACCGATCATCACTAAACTTGTCTCAAAATGCGCGTGAGGGATTAACGAACAGCAACTGCAAAGTCAGAGCGCCGTCCCCACGATCTGAACGCCTGGAGGAGGCAATAAAACTTACAAATAATAGTTCAGTCGTTCAGTAAGGTTATAATGAAGTTAGGCCAGCGACAAAAGTCGAACTTTTCATGATGATACGTACCGAATGCTACTGAATGAAGATACGTAATACATTCTGTTCATTAACATTAAGTTTGTCACATTTGCAACTCCGTGTTTAACCCAGGTTAAGTAAATTTAAGATTTTACTCGAGGCTCAGAGCAAGAAGGTTGGAGGCTGCTCGCTAAGTTTATAGGATAAAGACAAGGACTCAGTGGGGAAAAAAGCCATCCATATTGAATTGTAAAATTTCTAGATAAGGAAAACCTACGAGCAGCCGAGATCCTATTTACAGATATGTAACTACTGAAAGTTTTTATTAAATCTGACACACAATGGAAGAAATAGAGTCATGAAACCTTTGATTTATGCTACACAGCATATAGATTATCACTATATTTTTGGTGAAAGAATAAAAATACAAATATATCCTTCATAGTCTTGCCATATACATGGCAAACAACTGTTACTTTCAAATATTTAGGAATTTTGATTTAAGATAAATGCGAGCGGAATACTCTCATCGCAAATTATTTTTACACGGTTAACGTTAACAATACAGTACTTTTCGAAGTTTTAAAGTCAAGGACAGTCTAGATAGATCAATAAGTCTTTATGTCACGTCAGTATTAGTGCCTGTTTACATGGAGGTGGGGCACCCATGGTACGTGAGGTAACCCGCTTAGGTGGGGTAACCTGCCGGTCCATATAATCTCTCATTTTAATTTGATCACATTTACATCGGGTGGAGTAACCCTCCGCGGGTTACCTCACCAACCTGGGGTCCCCACCTCCATGTAAACAGGCCCTTAGACTACTTCCTGAAGGCACCAGCGAAAGACTCTGAACATTTTCCTAAATAGCCGGTAGAGACAACAGAACGCCATTAACCAACGGCATGGTTGAGTCAATGGGGTCATCCGAGCTGCCACAACTTCAGCAAAAAAGGAACGGCGACCTTGGACTCGACCAGTTTTTCAATCGCTTCTCTGCAATGAATGAAGCGCGCGAACACCAGGTCGAGGCAAATTGACATCAAGGGCATGACGAATACGAACTTATGTCTTTTGGCTAAGAAAAGAAAGTTATATGGATACAATTCAATATTGCATCAAGTTCCACTGGAAAGTGGTCTTCTTTATAAAGAGATCGAACATTTCAATTCACTTATTGATAAAAAAAATGGAGTTTATACGTACTTTTGCTGTTCTAGTTATAACTAGCTGATACTATAACTAGCTGTATTTTTAGTTGTCTTGGTAAATTAGTTTGCTCAATTTTCAATCAAAGACTTCTCGAGCACATTCAGTCACGTGACATACTTCGTAAATCTCAAATAGGTTTTGTTTAGCAAATAATCGAACAGCCGTCCATGTTCTTACACTACGCGGGACGAACATTAATTGACAAATATGTTAACTGTCACAAAACGAAAGTATACGCATGTTTTGTGAACTTTAGAAAAGCATTTGATTCGCTCTGGCACGATGGACTGTTGAAGGCACCAGTGTAATAACTGGACCCAAGTGTAATAAAGGTCCCATCTGTAATAAACATTTGGACCCAAGCGTAATAAAAGTCCCATCCGTAATAACATTTTGAACCCAAGCGTAATAAAAGTCCCGTCCGTAATAACATTATTTTTGAACCCAAGCGCAATAAAGGTCATAAAGGTCTAATATGTTGACCTTTGGTCCCAGCTGAGATAATATGAGACATGCTCACAACAGTGTATCTTAATACAAGGCTGACATCAGGGCTCATGTGACCAAACGGAACGAGATAACATGAACATGAACAAGAAAAAATTCCACCGAATCTAGCAATGGCTCTCGGTTCACGTTTTGACAAATTTACCACTGGCTATGAAACGTGCTTTTCAAAACATTCATCGCTCCAGAACTTACAAATAAATATGTCATTCACGTTCACTTATATAAAATTTCAGGCTAAACAGTTTTAAACCGAGTGGGATCTGTTTTTATTTTTTGCCCTCTGTCTTCTTGTCATTTTCAGTATTTTACCCTCACGGCTGAATTTTATTGATAGGATTTCATGACTGTCAGTACTTGCACTGAAAAGGAGTACCTTAAATTTAAAATTTTTTCTTATACATTAGTGAAATCAAGCATATGCCGTTGCTTAATACAAATGATTTGGCTTTAAAAAATTGAGAATTTCCTTAAATCGATGATTAAACGAATAAAGATATCATAAGAATTTCTTTGGTTAAGTGGTAATGGCCATATTTTTCAATGGCCAGTGCCGTTTAGCTAATACTTTACTCGCCAAACTACTAGGTGTAAAATTCAGTTTGAAAGTGACATGAAAGCCATGAAGATAAAATTAAATGGCAGGAGTTGGTTTCCGCAGGTCACGTGATTATGGACTTTTTACCTCTTATTGGCTGTAATTTGTTGTTGATATATTACCGGTTTGAGTATAAAGATAACTTTTACAAATACGGCCTTTATTACACTTGGGTCCAAATGTTATTACAGATAGGACCTTTATTACGCTTGAGTTCAAAATGTTATTACGGATGGGACTTTTATTACGCTTGGGTCCAAATGTTATTACAGATGGGACCTTTATTACACTTGGGTCCAGTTATTACACTTGTGCCTTCTACATGGACTCTTATACAAGCTGTTACAAATAAATGTCCGCGGAAACTTCTATAAAGTCATAAAAAGTTTGTACTCAAACTCTAACTGTTCTATTAGGATCGGAAATAACCAAACACAACCTTTTCAATACACTAGAGGTGTGCTTCAAGGCTGCATTTCAAGCCATCTCTTAACCTATACGTTAATGATCTAGCTTTTTCATTCAACAATATGTTATCTGATCCGTTTGTGCTACCAAATGGCACCAAACTCAATTCTCTTTTTTATGCTGACAACCTTATTATATTAACACGATCGAAATTAGAATTACAATATTGCCTAAACAAATTATCTTCATATTGCAACTCCTGGATGCTTAAAATCAACTCCAAGAAAACCAAAGTTATGGTTTTCCAAAAAGGCAAATACAAATGTGATTATGTTTTTCACATAGGCAATGAAATTTTTGACACAATGATCTCACCGATTTTAACTTACCGCAATAGTGAACTTTGGAGTGCCTTTGTGAAATCAGATTTTAAGTCATGGGATAACTCCAGAATCGGAAAAACTCATTTACACTTTTGTAAACGATATTTAGAAGTCCATAACAAGTCATCCAATGTTGCATGTAGATCTGAACTTGGTAGATTCCCTTTGATCATTGATATAAATAACAAGATACTTAATTACTTAAACTATCTCTAAGAAAAAGATGAAAATTCTATAGATAAACAATCTTTAAAAATATCTGTTGACCTTTATCATAATGGTCAAAATAGATTTTACTGCAATCGCAAGATGACTGACTACTATGATTTCCCAGGCTTTAATTGTAATTTGCTGGATAAATGTAAAATTAAGCAATATGTATATCTTATGCAAAAGAAATATCTTTCTTACTGGAATCATTCCCTTCAACATTCACAAAAATTTAACTTTCAGTTACAAAATCAAAACGAATTATAGCCCTTCTGCCTATCTAGATCTAACAAGAAAGAACCCTTCTCGGAAAACACTAGTGAAACTGAGAATAAGCAGTCACAAACTTAGGTTTGAGACAGGTAGATACGACAATATACCACGTGACGACGGGTTGTGCAGTTTCTCCGATTGTAACAGAATTGAAGATGAAACTCAATTTTTATTAGATTGTCCGAGTTTTTCTTCGATAAGGGAGATGTTTTTCTGTAAACTAAAACCTAAAATACCGTTTCTACGACTACAATCACATGAGACATTATTATCACATCTGATGAATTCTATTGACTATTTTAATATATAGCTTTTAGCCTGGGCTAAAAGCGAAGCTCTGGTTAATAATACTTGCAAACAAAAAAAAATTAAATGGTGTAATGCTAAACGGGGACGACAATGAAAATGGCTTCAAGACTAATAGATCTAATTAGCAAAAAAACAAATTTGCACGTGCAGCACGCTTTTTTGTTTTTCCCTTGCCGCTGTTTTGCACGACTACAAAGCTGTTTTGTACGACTAAAACGTCAAACTTCCTAGTTACACATTATTTTTATGGAGGAATTGTCGTATGTGCTTACCCAATATTTTGCTTCCTGTGTTCATGTGCGCTTTTATTTTTCACTGCCACTCATTTTCACCTTGCTGGCCGCTAGCATTTCTCATATTCTCACAGCCGCTTTGAATTTCCATGTTTGTCTTCCTACGAAATTCGTCTCCTTTGTTTTCAGTAACTCGCTCTAGCTGTTTCTCTGTTATCCACGTTAGTGTAAACATAAAAAATAACGCCGAAAAAGACACGACTTTGTTGTTGTTTTTTTCTTTCTAAAATTCCGGGCTGCCATGTGATTTCCTTCCAAATAAAACCTTGAGTTGCATTTGGGTTGCCATACCTGTTGATTGAGTTATTTTACATTGGTATGCCTGTGGTGCGGACGGACGGTTGGAGGCGGTCGGTGTACGGTCACGTGATTACCAAATTTTCTCGGATGGGTAGATTACCACATTTTCTTAGCTATGGGGCTCCGCCCCCCGCGCTGCGCAAAGCACTGTGAGCGCAGCACCTAATTAATCTCATTTATATCATCTTGCTTTGAATTGAGAGACAAACTTATCTCCGGAATAACTAATCCCACTGATGGTTAAAAATAAGCAATGATTAATATGCTTCAAATTATATTAAATATCTAATTAGAAGGGAATCAATGATTAATTTCAAGTAGCTTTTGCAATTCTGTAATACTTTGCTATAGTCATGCAAATAAAGCTTATCAGGTTGTTGTTGTTGATTGTAGTCCGACGAGTTGGACAGAGCCCTGGGAACGAGCCAGTTACTTTGACACCGAAGCTGAGTGGTATAAAACAAAGGAAATGGTTTTGAGATTATGCTGTGGAGGGCGGTGTTCTTTACATTTTTTCATGATAATTTATATATCCTTCCGGTTATCGATATTGCATGTCGCCCTTAAAAGACTGATCGATGACGGTTTTGTTTAGAGTCATCGACTTTCTCTCTATACTCTCATGACCTATGCATGATAATCAGTGATATTTTTAGAAAGTTATGTTGTTCGCTTTTGTTAAACCTAGGCGTTGAGAACTGTTTGACCTGTTTCAATAAATAAAATGGTGATAATAATATACCAAAATAGTGATGGCAATAAGTTTCTCTTTGTAGAATATAAAAAACTAAAACCAAATAGTTAAAATATATCAAAAAAAATTCAAAAAATGAACGGAGTGGCTTTAAGAGAAGAATTACAAAAGACCAAGAAGGTGCTTGGTAATCAAGTGACCGTACGCCCGCCCGCCCGTCCGTCTGCACCACAGGCAGACCAATGTAAAAGACCCCAATCAACAGGTATGGCAACCCAAATGCAACTCGAGGTTATTTTGGCGGGAAATCGCATAGCTACCGGCTTCTTGTAAAGCAGAGGCAGCTAAAGAGTCAATAAAGATGAAAACGGAAAGCGGAAATTGTTTCTGTATCCGTGTTGTCTAAAGTAATTAAGCTTAGATTAACTGTCATGCCCACAAATTTGGAATATAAAGCTAGAGAAAAAGAGAGAAAAAGAGAGCGTAGGCGGCAGGCCAGAGGAGCTCAACGAGAAAAAGGGCGACAAAGATCCAGAGCGAGAGATAAAAAAAGGAGAGATTTTTTTGTTGAAAGAACAACATGAAAATTTTGTAGCAGCGGTGAGAAATGCTAGCGGCCACCAATCAAATGCAAGGTGAAAATGGGCGGCAGAAAAAAAGTGAACAAGAACACGTATGACATTTCCTCCATTAAAAGCGTAACTAAGAAGTTTCTGAAAGTTTCACGTTATAGTCGTGCAAAACAACGGCAAAGAAATGTACAAAAAAGTGTGCTACACGTGCAAAGTTGCTTTTTGCTAATTAGACCTATTGTTGTTTTTAACCTGTTTTTACCCCTTCTCCGGCGTTGCCCTCGCCGCTTAGCATTAGACGATTTTATATTTTGTTTGAACGAACTATAAATATTATCGAGATCTTCGCTTTTAGCCCTGGCTAAATCTATATATTATTCCTCATGCACACCTGTTACTTTTCCGTTGAATTGAAAGGAACACAATATCTAGACTGAAATATCACACGTCTCTACCCCCTAACCCGTGTGGGGTTAGGGGATGGAGACATGTGACATTTCAGACTGCACAATATCCTGTTGTAATCTGCTGAAGCCTTACTGAGGCGTTCGTAGCTGTTCGGGTTTGGTTTTCTCTATGCTGTACTGGCCTGTTTGGTTGATTTGGAGCTGCCCTAAAAACCTTTTTTCTGTTCAGATGTTTTAGGGAAACTTTGGTCGTCTCGAAAGTTTTGTGGCTTTTTCTTCTCATCCGAAACTGTTAGCTACCGCCTGATGGGGAATTGTTCTGATGGGGCCGATCGAAAGTTCGAAGTAAGTGAACAGCTAGCCTGGTTCCATAGGTCCGTTCTCAAAGGTACAGAAAAACGGGCAACAAAAAACGTGCAACTTGTTTTGCAACATTGCTGCAAAACGAGTTGAATAGCGATGTTGTGCGTTTTACTACCCACATCGTATCAAACCTGTCTTGCAACAAATCAGGTTGTTAATAGGTTTGAACATGCGTGGTAAAACGCGCAATATAGCTATTCAACGCGTTTTGCAGCAATGTCAACTGCAATGTTGTAAAACAAGTTGCACGTTCTTTCTTGCCCGGTCTCGCCGCGAGACATCAGTATCGATAAGAAAAAAATACCGTCTGGAACCCGGAGTAGTGAACAGCCTTCCTTTAAGAGAAAATTCAAGGGAACGTTTTATCTTAAAACCAAAATTTTCAGGAGACCTTTTTTTTTTTATCAATAAACGCAGTATCTTGGTAGCAGTTATTAGAAATACTCGGAATATCTTAGATAAATGGAACGCTTTAAAACAGAGTTTTTTAGCCTTGCTCGAGCATTAGAAATTTGTAGCCAATATTTGCTTCTTCGAACAGTTATTTTACAGAAAAAAGTCGTTTGGTGCCCTTTCTGTAAATGTTACTTTTTTGAATTCATTCGCTTATTAACTATCCAATTCTTTTTCATAAAAACGTATTTTTCGAGACAATTTCTGAGGTAAAATAGAAGTGAGTGGATGAATGAAAACAAACATGAAGGCCGCCGCGAGCCAGCACCCGCGAATCTTAAGTCCCAAAAATGGACAGACTGGCGACGTGAAACCGTTAAGAGCAAACCGAAGTTTGGCGTTTGCAGTTAGTGTCAAACCTTGAGTGTGGTCTCTATTCTTAATTTTTGATAACCTGCGAACACGTCTCCGATTTGGGCAAGCGTAGCAATCCTCGCGGGAACGCGAGAGTCGTTTCACTCGCCCAAATAAGAGAGCTTGCCCGCAGGCTAAATTTTTGACTGAAAATCACTTCAATAGTCTGTTTAACCTTACTACATCCTACGCTTCACTAATTTACCTTCGTGTTGAAGGGCATAACGGTATTAAAACGTACTTTTTCACCTCAAGGTACAAAGTGAAATTAGTGGCAAACGAATGTTGACAAATTTAACACGTGGAGCTGGGTCGGTACTGTGTTGAATGATTATAGGACTATTTCAAGACCCAGTCTCCTATGTGTATCCTCCAAATGGCCAATAAAAGAAGCGACAGCGTTCGCAATCCCATGGTGAAATGCAACACAACACCGACGTAGTTTTACGCGCATGCTCAGAGTAACCAATAAAATGAAATGAGTCCCTTACTGTTGGTCAACGGTGTGGTTCAAAAATGCTTTAGTGCCTAGAAGCGCACCCCTGCATGGAGCTTTTGTACCATTTGCACATCTCCCATAATACTACTTGTTTGCCCTCTCCTCCCGCTAACAAAATTGCGTAAGCAATAGAGAGATTCCAGAGAGATTAAGATCAGCTGTAAGATTCACGTTTACCGCAAACGGCAAACGTCAGACTCAAGTTGAGAATTTCTCAGAATAGAAAGTAAGCAGATAAAAACTGTCCAGAACAATTCTTCTGGATAAAACTGGCGTGAAACCACTTAGAAGTAGAAGTAGAAGTAATCAACAATAAACGACAATTAAGGGAAGAACTTGGTCACGTGGTACAAATTCACGTTTGCCGTTGCCGTAAACGTGAATCTTTTAAAATCTCTCTTTTGAATCACGTTTACAGCAAAACGACAAATGTCAAATTGTACCACGTGACTAAGCTTTTACCTTTACTTTCCAACTACCATTTATTATATCTACAAAAACTACGCAATCTCATGCCAGTTCGATTGATAAGAATTATTTTGTCAAATTTTACATTGAGACATTTTCAACTTGAATCTCGCGTTTGCCTTTGTCCGTAACCTTTACTCTAAATCTCTCTAATGTCTTCAGTTTTTCTTGGGATGACTGTCATACACAGGAGAAATGAAAAACAAATCCTATGCAAAATTTTGGCGAGGGTGTTTGTTTGTTTTGATGGACCAAGTGTCGCGATCAATAACAGTGGCGGATCCAAGAGAGGGGCCCGGCTCCCCCATTATTATTGGACAAAACTGAGGCCCGAAGAAAAATTTTTTTCCAGACCACCCCCTTATCTAAGGGCCTGGATGACCTCCCCCCCTTTTATCTCAGGGTCTGGATCCGGTACTGAATAAACTCGTTTTTTAGGGACAACTGCAGAAAATTCCCAACAGGGGAGATCTGTGGTCAATCGGAGAACAGTATTTACTTCAGCTTGCCCACTTGCGAAAGCCGCCATATATTACTGTCTCTCTGAAGACTAGGAGGAGTCTTAATCCATTTCTTTACAGATGTTTACAATTTTTCACTTTGCTATCTTTTTTTCACATCTCCCGTTTATCATTATACGCGCTTTTGAAATTTTCTTTGGGAACTTAGCGTAAAATTGGTAGTCTGCTCTCTCGATTCTCTCTCATGCCGGATTATCTCAAGAAACTGAACTAAAAGTGGAGCCGACGTTTTTCAAGTTTACTCCATCTTCTTCAGTCGTGACCATCCACGTCTTATCTTAGGTTGAAAAGGATACTTTATGTCGTTGTTTTTTTATTGATCTCGTGGTTGTTGCTAAAAACTGCCTAAAACCGCATGGCATTGCGCTTTTATATCAGAGACCTCAAGATCGAAGTTTTTTGGCATTAGAACTCGGACGTCATCAAAAATGCCGTAGCCGCGTGGGGCCTGTGTCGAGGACGCCGTGTTTGTGGCGGGAAAAATAAGTTAAGATGGCGGGATTCAGCGACGCGGCCACTTATTGATAGAAAAGAAAAGTAGCGAATTTGTTTTTCTCTCCAAAGTAACAGATACTAATTATAATAGTATTTTTAGTACAAATGGAGACTTTTAAAGAAACCCGAGAAGTTTTGCTTGCTAGCTATGCCTGAGGTATCATTACGGATGAGGAATTTTCTTTACTTTTCGAAGAAAACAGTTCAAGCAACTTAGATTTCCCTTGCGACAACTACCCGCCTTTCAATTTGGTAAGCCAAATTGAAGCTGAGTGTTGGGCGAACTTCAGGGTTGAAAAGCACCACATTCCTCTGGTAGAAGATGTTCTTCAAATTCCGCAATTCTTCGTATGCGACCAAGGAATGGTTTGCGAATGAACGGAAGGGCTTTGTATGCTTTTAAAGCGATATGCCTTTCCTTGTCGATACTCCGACATGATACCTATTTTTGGACGACCGGTTCCAGAACTTTGTATGATAAGCAACACCGTAACAGACTGGATTTATGCGCATCATAGCCACTGAATCACGCAGTGGAACCAAACCACTGGAGCTGGAAAAGTACTCGGAAGTTGTTTTCAACAAAGGCGCGCCACTAAGCAATTGCTTTGGTTTCGTAGATGGAACCGTGCGCCCAATTACTCGACCTGGGGAAAACCAGCGACTACTCTATAACGGGCACAAACGAGTACATGGATTAAAGTTTCAGTCCTTGGTCCTACCAAATGGGTTTATTGCACACTTTTATGGTCCAGTATAGGTAAGCCAAACTGCTAACAAACTAAAAATAATATTTTGGCTTGCAAACCTCCACTTCACTTACCCTACAAACAAACCTACTACATGAAGATCTAAAATTGATTTCATTACTTACTCTTTCTAAGTCTCCTCCCAATTACCTTGCTTATCATAAGAAAAAGGGTTAAAACAATTGTGAGAAAAGCAAATTCGAATTTCACTGGCTTTTCCATTGACCACCCTCACCCTCACCCTCCACCGGCCCATTTTCTCTTGCCACTCTCTGTCAGGAAAGAAGTAAACTGCATGGATAGCATATCAACACTGCTTCCTATTTACTGACTTATGTTTCTTATCTTGTCTAAACAGAAGGTAGGAAGCATGATGCAGCAATGTTGGCAGAGTCAGGCCTTTACAACTGATTTTAAATACAAAAAGAATTCTCAACTCCTTTTGAAGAAATTTCACCGCAAGAGCTAAACAATTACAAATTAAAGTTTTTTTTGTCCGCAAGAAAAAGCGACTACCACGGCCATTCGCTCATTGCGCGCCAAATTGTAATCATTGGTAACAGTAAAAGAGTTAAAAATCATATTTTTGTGATTAATTTTCTCACTGCTTTAGTGTAGACTAAAACTATACTATTCACCTCAGTGTCGGTGGCTAGTGGTGGCTAATTGTTATTTATATCAATAACAAGAATAACCTTATTTAATAAGGATAAACACATAACATTTAGATACAGACAATAATTATTATAGACCTTAAGACCTTAAGACCCTAAAAGAAGCGACTATATAAAATGTATGATCAGAAATGCCCAATTTAAGTGGGAGAGGCCCCTTATCAAAATGCCATCCAAATTACTAGTAAATTAAATATTACATTCTATTTGGCTAGTGACTTGTTATCTCTTTCCTGTGATAATGACGTCCTTTAATACAGCTGCCTCTCTATTGTTGTCCCGAGCCACTCATAAACAGCATCTGACAATCTGCCACACCCTGTTCAAGACAAATTGCCACATTAATGTTAACATCAAAAGATTTAGCCTGAATAGGGGATGTGGAACAACAGCTAGGTGAAAAACCTTCCTCAACATCAGCTCATTGTGCTCCTGGGAAGAAAACCCCAGGCCAGCTCTACCACACATTCAATGACTTCCTGGCTTCTGTCAGCAAACATTTTCAAAACTAAATCGATTTCTAAATCAGCAGGTAACCATTTATAGTCATTATCGGTTGCCGGTAAGTCGTCTCCACCTGTCTTGGTCTCGGACAGCGTACACGATGTCATCCTTTGAAAAATGCCAGAGAATCCACCCCTCTTTTTTGGTCTAGCCTCCCAGGTAGGTGTTTTTATGGGAGCTCATATTATTTTCATCCCTTCCCACAAACGCCTGCTAGGTCAGATCATTATCTCAAACCTTACAAACGTGCATAAACTAGCCACATAAACTACATTTGACAGATAGCCATCAAGCTGGAAGGCCAGAATTGCTGGCATCAGGCAAGGTGAAGTGAGTAAGCTCATTTTGAAAACGATGGGATGCCATCTGAATAGGATTTCTGATTACTTTGACAAGCGGCCCATTTCTCAAACAAAAACCCAATAAACAATCCAGCCATGAACAACAGAAGAATCTTGATAGCAGCTGTAAATTTCATTTTGTACATCCAGTGGAAAATGACAGTTAAAAGCATCGCAAGATGACACAAAACTGACTGTCACCTTCAGCTATCAGTAAACAAGTTTCCAGATGCAGCATAAATTTTCTACATGAACTCACAGCCCACCTGTCAAATTTTGACCAGTCAGAGCATAAAAACTGGACGTAGAGCGTGACCAACGCGTGACCATGTTGAGGAAAGTCAAAAGCAACTGCCTTCCCCACCTGTAATGGCTGGCTGAATTTTTGCTTCCAAGGTCAATTTGAAATGCATTTTAAAAAATTGAACTTGATCCTGAGGTCATCTGAAAACTAGTAACTTGTCAGTGAATAACTTCAAACAAATACTCGACCTTGATGGGTCAATTCCTGAGCCTGTGATAAAGTCAGGTGATACTGGTCACTGGATACCCAGTTTTGACAGCTGTCATTTTATCACAACATGGATGTGCAATATCAGGTTACACCTGGGCTCCCAAACTAGCTAGAAAGTGTGAAGCTAAAAATTTTCTTGGATGGACAGATTTTCTTAGCTATGGGGCTCCGCTATAAACACCAATAAAGGTCCACAAACCAACCTGATGACCGGTGATCTCTTCCCTGTGGCAATGATATCCTTCAGATCAGTTGCCTCTCTAATGTTGGAGCCACTCATGAACGTCTGTTGAAGACAAATCTTTGCTATTGTTTTTGGCCGGAAAAGAAATAACTGAAGGTTAAGCAAAGCGAGTACATCATGATTTGACATCCTACAGGTGTAGGTTATTTTACTATTTTTAGTAGCATACAGAGATACAGGATTCAGTTATACACAAAAAACATACAAAGTAACTGTTGTACCGAAGAAGGATTTGATAGTTTTTGTGGTGGTGGTGGTGGACGTTGATGTGACCTCTGGTTATTCTTGAAAGCTGTTGGTTTCAAACTTTGAATTTCATTCTACTAAGGATCGACCAAACTTTTTGAAATGTGTTTTTGTTAAAATTAATGGTAGTGACGTTAACAATAAAATAGCCCATTGAAAATTCCATCGATTGAGTAAAAAAACTTATCCAGCAGTTTTTCCCTGTTAAGTTTTAAACGATTAGGAGAAAGTAAGAATTGAAAAAACTATACTGAGAGCAAACAGTCATAAAAAAAACAGTCAGCAGACTCGCACCATGGTAAGAAATGATTGAAAAGCTGTTAAGAACATGTACAGGTAAATAAGCTATCAAATCGATTTTTCTCCAACTTACCAAGATTGTTATTCACTTCAATAACTGAGTTCACTTACTTTAAGCACTTAGATACTCAACAAAATCCAACCAAGAACTAATAATACAGGATAAAACAATTGCAATTAGATATGACATTGGATGGGTGACATAATCCTACAGTCGGTCTCATGGAGTTTTCAGATTCCCACCACTTAGATGAATCAAAAGCAGGTGGGGTTTCTCTGTGATCAAGTTGTGATTAAAGAACCAAATCAACAAATGACTAATTAGCTATTGAAGAGCTGCTGTACAGTATAACGAGGCCCGACTGTTTGTGAACCGCACTTGTTCAGTGATCAGTCCAGCTGATATTAGAATTGAATCTGATCTGAAATTTGGTTCTGCTAATTATTCTTACTTTGAGATTCCATATTGGCATCAACTTAGTACTATTGTATTGTATTTTAAACTTCATAATTTCTGCCCTGGTATTTCAGACTTGCATTTGTTCCTGCTGTTGCTGTACTTTTATTAAGGTTTGAAGGTATTGCGGGCTGTTTTTAGCTTTACGTTTATTGCTGAATGCCCTTAGGGGACTGAAAAAGGAATTGAAATTTTGATTTAAATTTGTGGTCGCTTCAAGGAAAATTAGACTTCAGAAACTTGATAACACGGAGACAAATCATCCAAGAAATGCTTTTAACGGATGACTGAGACACCCGCTATGAATGAAATTATGAAAAAAGTATCAGCTCAACTTTTCTTGAAACGGTTGGTATATTCAGCTTTACAAGCTTCCATTTGAAATAGATTTTATAGTTCTCTGCAGGTTAACGAAAACATGCAGCTTAAGTAAGGCACCCACTTGGATATTCCCTCACAAACTTGTTATGTATACCTGACAATAATAAACTCTCGACTACATTCCTTCAAATTCATGAAAGATGTTCCCCTGGGTGCCAGAGGATTGTTTTTCTTACCTATTTCCTCAGAATGGACCTCTGGGACCGGGGTAGAAAAAAGTGGTAATCGCTTGACATCTGTATGGTATACTTGTAAGTGTTGCATTTAACGTAGCTAATTTCCACTTTTCAAACAAGTTCCATTTGCCATATTAAACACATGGGGTACAACTAGTCTCAACTGCCGTGACCACTTCTCTTGTTTTGTGACATATACATAATAGAATCGAGTGCGATTTTTGGATGTTTTATCATATCGTGTTGATTTTCTAAATGTAGGACTGAAATCATGGCTTTCTATTTTGCTTATTTCCTAAAGCTTTTCCCTCGTGATTTTGCCTTTTGCCCAGGCGGTTAAGCGAAGTCAACAATGCGTTAATGTGATCAAAAGACGGTCAAGCAAGAGATTTCAAGCGAAATAGCTCTCCCTCTCTGTGATTTTTTCCAGTTTTCTAAGCGTGAAAGCAATGGGAGAGGAATCGGGAACATAGAAAGCGCTTTGGGGATTAATCTGTCGTCGCTTACGTACGAGGTGAACAAATAAGTGGAACAGTTCAGACTGTTTTTCACTATCACAGGATGTTACCCCGAGGGATGGGGGTTTCCTCGAGGACTGACTCCTGACAAATTAGGGTAGGAGTGTGCGTCAGGCTTTCTAAAGCCTTTACCCTATTTGTATAGGTAATAGCATGATTTAAAGAGATATTTGGCATTTAGTAAAATCCAACTAGTGGTCTATTATCAATGCTACGTTCTGATTGGCTGAGCTGACTCAAAGCCCATTCGGGCTCGAGGAATAATTGTGAAAAATACCACGAGTGATATTTCGCAATTATTATACGTAATTTCACAAGCCAGTAGGCGAGTGAAATTTGAGACAATTTTGAAATATCACAAGTGGAATTTATGCTATATATATATCACGTACAAATCATGCTATTATTTGTTTATACTACTACCCACAAAAGGTTTGTAATTTTAACATGTAGGTATTTCACATTTAGCTGAAATACCACGCTGCTCTGAGCTAATCAAATTGCAAGAATTTCTCATGGTGTAGTATAATAGATCTAAATACTAAGTGATTTTGCCTATCGTAATCCACTCCCGAGCTTAAAGGGATCTATGAACCGAATGGTCTTCAAAGGTTACTTTCTTAAAAATTTTACAGTCTTACTCACTGAAGAAGTCTTTCATGGAAATAGAATAAGAGATAAAATGACACATAGGACCAGTATCCAATAGCTTTTGGTCAGATAATATTAAGATAAGGTTCAGATGCCCCATAGACGGAGTAGCTTTGCGCTTATGACCTAGTGAAAACAGCGTTCTGATTCCGCTTACGACTCCGTCGCTTACGTTCCGCTTATGATCTATAGTGAAAACCAGATTGTCGGAGTCGGAAGCAGAAGCAGAAGAGCCAAATCAATCACAAAGCGTGGGAACGTGGATTGTCATCGGCTTATCCTTCCGCTTCTGCTTCCGACTCCGACAATTTGGTTTTCACTAGATCCTAAGCGGAACGTAAGCGACGGAGTCGGAAGAAATGGAAACGTTCTGATTCTTCTAACTCCGATTCCGTCGCGCATATGACTTCGCTTACGACATGACTCCGATTTTTGATTTTCACTAGGTCACTTTGCAACTTTCCAAAGTAAATATGGATAGCCTTGCCGTAGGAAGCATTGACGTTGTTCCTGTCACTGTGGCGAGAAATTTAGGGACATGGTTCGATTCTAACTTGAATCTCCAGGAACAGATCCACAAAACTTGCAAATCTGGGTTTTGCCATTTATACAATATTCGGTGTATCCGAAAGTATCTGTCCCAGGAATCTGCACGAACTTTGGTCCATGCTTTTATCATTGGTCGTTAAGATTATTGCAACAGCCTTCTAATGGTTTACCCTCTGTTCACCTACTTAAACTGCAACGTTTGCAGACTGCTGCTGCTCGACTTATATCTAACGTTTCTCGCTACAGTCACATAACACCAGTACTATGTTCGTTACATTGGCTTTCTGTCAGACTTCGTATTGATTTTAAAATACTTCTCATGCGCCTGGTTACTTGATTGATTTGATTGCTATTAAGGTGGCTCCGTAATTAATGCAAGAGCATTTTGCTGTGGTAAATTTTCCGTCATAACTTTTTGGTTTTTAACGCGATGGCTGCGAAACTTTGCAAAGAACAACAGATATCATTCGGCAATAATTAACAATTATTCGCCGAAGGCGAAGTTAATATTGTTGAATAATCCCCGAGACGAAGTCGAGGGGATTATTCAACAATATTAACTGAGCCTGAGGTGAATAATTGTTTTAGTATATTCACACGAAGTGATCTCAACAGAATCAGAAAGGAAACCATTGAAAAACGATTAGTTTGATTGACGGGTGAAAATTCATGCGTGAACACGAAGCCGTAAACAGTGGATGCGCAAAAGTTAGATCTTTCTTCAAACATGGCAAATGATAGTTTTAATCCTTTTGTATCGAGTTTTGCAAGCTTTAGCATCAACGGTATAAAAGAAAACGCCGAAAATTTAAATTACTACCCAATTCTGAGAAGAAAAGTATCTAGAGCTTTATTTGTTTCTGTCCACTCACCGTGAATGAGAAAGTTTTCTTCGTCGCTTCTTACAAATGCTGTCTACAGCGGCTGCGATCAAGGTGAGCGTTGTTTATCTCCAAAGTTCTTTGCCTTGTTAACTTGCTGGCACGTACAATTTTCGAAAATATTTGCCTTCCTCTCTTCTCCATAAATTAACTTCTATTTATAGGCAAAATTGGTCTTGCGAGAAAATCCCGAAATCACAAAACAGTGACAAAGCGACCTCGTTTTCCTCTGTAGTGGTAAACATAGCTTCGAGCGTACAAAAAGTCAGCTAAAGTAAACCACTTCACAATAAATCACGCTGTTTAAACACCATGAAGTCTTTTCTTGCCTTCAAAGTCATCAGCACTTGGATATTCGTGTATTTTCAAAAAGGTTTTACTTTGAAACTTTGGCAAAACACCCAGTTCACGACAGCGATTTTGTTCGGCTTTATATTCACCGCCTAGCGCGGTGAATATAACGTCATAGTCCGAGATAGCTAACCAATCAGATTGCTTGAATTACCAAGATCACTGAGTGTGTATATACTAATACCGAATATTCCGATTTCATTGATGGTAAATATTTCTTGAGAAATTAGCGCTTAAAAGGACCCTACTGTTCAAAGAAAATCGCGTCTAATAAAAAAATTTGCTGATATTTTTTACTGAAATTTCTGGTATCGGCTTTAATTGATATAATAAATATGCCAGAGAGATTTCAGAAAAATCGTTGGAGCAGAAGTCCGTAACTAAAAGTCGCTAAAAATTCAGCTGTGAAATTGTTTTGGAATTTTAAAAATAAATTACTATCAGGACGAAGTAGCCACCAGTTTGAATTTTGGGGAAAAGTAAATTCAACGTTTGCTATAAATTCTTAAAATAAAAGCCGATTGCCTATCGTGCTATTCTTTAAAAGGTACTTTTTAGTTTTAGAAGCATTATAAATTGCTCCAAAACTTGCTCTGAAGTAGAATGACTTGTTCTTCCACATTTTTAAAATATCCCTGGCAGTTTTGGCTCAAACTCCTGCTGCAAACATTTTGATGTATTGCAATGCATTTTCAACGACTTTTACTGCTTTTCGTTGCTTCCAACTCAGGAAAAAAGTATTGAGATTGGACGCTGCCTCGTATCAGAGCTCAGATAGAACTGTCCAGCACCTTTGTTTATGACTACAAAATGAGCACGAGCGGCAGTTCTGCGAGGAATTCGCACCTCACCCAGGGGGGACGAACGACAATGATGACCATACCTGTGAACCGAATAACACACAGTGCAAAATAAAATTATCGCAAATATACTGCCCTTGAATAAATTTACATCTCTGAAATTTTTGTCACTCCTTCCTTCAATGAATGAGTACTTTTTTCCTGATTATTATGTTTTGCTCTGCAATACATGTTTATACAGATCGGTTCACAGACATGGGCATCATTGTCATTCATCCCCCCCTGGCTGAGGTGCGAATTCCTCGCAGAGCTGCCGCTCGTGCTCATTTTCTGGTCATAAACAAAGGTGCTGGACAGTTCTATCTGAGCTTCGATACCAGGTAGCTTACAATCCCAATACCTTTTTCCTGAATTGGAAACAACATACAGCAGGAAAAGCCGTTTAGGATGCATTGCAATACATCAAAATGTATGTAGCAGGAGTTTGAACCAAAACTGCCAAGGGATATTTTAAAAATGTCGAGGAACAAGTCATTCGACGTCAGAGCAAGGTTTGGAGCAATTTATAGTGCTTCTAAAACTGAAATGTACCTTTTAAAGAATAGTACGATAGGCAATCGGCTTCTGTTTTCAGAATTAGCAAACATTGAATTTACTTGTCCCGAAAATTGAAACTGGTGTCTCCTTCTTCCTGATAGTAATTTATTTTTGAAATTCCAAACAATTTCACAACTGAATTTTGAACGACTTTTAGTTACGGACTTCTGCACCAACGATTTTTCTGAAATTTCTCCGGCATATTTGACATATCAATTAAAGCCGATACCAGAAATTTCAGTAAGAAATATCAGCAAATTTTTTTATTAGACCCGATTTTCTTTGAACAGTAGGGTCCTTTTAAGCGCTAATTGCTCAAGAAATATTTACCATCAATGAAATCGGAATATTTGGTATTATTGCCGAATGATATCTGTTGTTCTTTAAAAAAGTTTCGCAACCATCGCGTTAAAATCGAAAAAGTTATGACGGAAAATTTGTCACAGCAAAATGCTCTTGTATTAATTACGGAGCCACCTTAAAGAACAGCCGCGCTATCATCTCCGCTCAGCTAGCGGTGTTATCTTGAAGTATCCTAGTTTAAAACTGAAAAAGACTTTCGCGGATCGTACTTTTTCATCTGCTGCCTCTATAGTAATTTATGGAACAATCTGCCCCTTTCACATCCGTCTTGAGGACAGTTTTGAACGTTCTAAATCTTAACTTAAAAAGTATCTTTTTAGACTAGCTTTTGATATGTAATGTTTTTAACCTACTATGTAACATACCGGTATTTAGTGTTTTTATCTTTATTTAATTTTTAGCGTTGTTAAGTTTTAGCCTCAATAATTATGCTCATTTTACCTTATATTTTCTTTTAACAGTTACGTCTTGTCACGCTCTTTTGACCATATTTGTATGGAAAGGGCGCGTTATAAGTTTTTAATTATTATTATTATTATATTATTATTAATATTATTAGACTAGTCATAGTTGACACTAAAGCTGCCCCCGTTCTTTATATTGTCGGTCAATAGTATTCTTGCTGGTTGTGCTGCTCTTTGAAATATACTGATTCACAATGAAGATTTTCACACATATTCCATACAATAGGTGAGATAAATACAGGAAACGCAAGGATCCATGCACAGTTTCAGCTCGATTTACACAGCTTTGATCAAAACATTCTCAGTTTCGAGAATAGCTTATTCTAAACCATAAGAAAGGGATTTAATTAGAAGTTGAATTTTTCGCTATTTCTCTTTCCCTTTTTACATTCAGTTCATTTTATTTGCCGGAAAGTATGCCTTAGAAATTAAAAGGACGTTTGATCGATTCACGCTAGCGCATTCTAGTCTTATTTGAAACTTTATAACGGAAGAACATCTGTGAGCAGGGAATAAGTCAGCACAGAATTTGATTGTCGGCGAATTTCTGTAAATGTCCATCAATCTGCTAGTGATAAGCTACATTGTAGCCGTTGTTCACTCGCCTTGCTTTTTTGGGGCTGAGTCTTATTCCGGTCAAAGAGAGAGAAAGAGTTTCTGGCAAGGTTAATTTCCAATATAAATCAAAGATTTGTGAACTCGTGTCTGCCAAATCTCCCCAAGTGTTTATATATACACAGTTATACGCACCTTATAACCTCCCCTGCGCTTAACGAGTGTCTTTTGGTCCATAACTTTCAAAACAACTGCTCCACAGAATGTCACTGCGTAACGCAAAAGAGTATCGAAGTATGACTGCACCGCAATAAATGTTACAAAATCTACCTGAGCGATCCCTTCGGGATTTTCTGTCTTAACGTCATCCTAACCATTTCGTACTTGCGGGCGCAAACAATAGAAACGTCATCATTACCTACCGATTCCTCGCGGCCCCAGTTCGAGCAAATCGAGATTTTTTCTAGTATACTGACTGTATACTTGAACTGTAAGTACTGTCCTTAATATACGCGCTAGTTACTAGGGTGCCTCCTCGGGATTTCGCCTCGGGGCGAAATCCCTGCGGGGGCAACAATAAAAATAGGACATGAGACAATTTGATTCATTTATGGCACGGAATATTGTTCTTTTTAAGGGTCCTTAAAACATGTGAACATGATGTCAAAATTTGAAGTGAAATTGATGTCTCTGCAAGATAAGAAGTACAGAATCAAAGCTGGAATTAAGCTGAAAGCTGTCGATCTCATTAAATAAATTGTAAAAAGACCATCCAGTTCTAAACCCTTAGGCTACAGAAATATCTCACAACGAAACATAATTCGTCTTTAAATCTCAATAAACAGCATTTTGCGAAAAACACAGTTAAATTTTCCCCAGAACGTCTTCAAGAAATAGAAATCTCCCGGATTTTTATGTCTGTAGGGACGAAATCGCGTGAGCAAGTCGTAGATTCTGGCCAATTGTAGATTATGTTTGTGTTGATCAATGTTTGTTTGTAAAGGTCTGCAAGGGTAACTGACATAGCCTGAATCACACAAACTACGTTAAGGGTTTTGCTTTCTTAACTGCCAGCCTATATAGTCTTAGATGGGCTAATCCTTCTTGTAAAGATGTCGAATATATAAAGCTGTACATGTAGATCACATTTGACTCTAAATCAAAAATGTCTCAATAGATCGCAGTGAGAGAAATTCAAGTCCTTATTTATCGGGACAAAATGCTGCTTTGATTGGTATTTGTTTTATTTTTCAAAGCTTCATCTTTATCCAAGACAGGCAGTTGCTCTTTCTGATCTCAAATTTAGCGGTCAAAATGCCTCAATCGGTCTTTTAAACATTTTTATGACAAGACAATCGTGTAGGTCAGTATATTACGGAAATAAAACGCAATCTTGGACCGCAAACAGAGAGAATAGGCCAATGCAATGCTGTAGTCATTTTATTTCACCCGTGCACTAAGTCTAAATTATTTTAACTACTCCAGAAAACAGGTGTGAACAGTAGGCCAACTTGCAACGAAATGGATTATTCTTCTGTCTTACTCATGATTCTTGTTGTACCATTTATCAGCGTCTGTATAATCCTGACAAATGAATTAAGAAAATAAGTTTCATGATAACATTTTGTAACGAAGCAGGTGTGAAAGGAGATGACAAAATGGGCATGCCTACAACCTTGGTTTAAAGTCTTAGGACACTTCAGGAAATTTGGCTCCAAGACACACTTTGCAAAATCAACTCGTGTTTTTTAAAAATTTGGTAATTTTGTTATAAGAGCCTATTTCTGCTGCCCCCCTCTCGCCCAAGCAATGTAAATTGTTTTGAAACAAGCTTGAACGAAGAACAACAACACTGCACCGGGGGGATGGGGAGAGGTAAGGCCCCCCCTTCCCCTCTTTCTTGGAAAATAGAAAGGCATACTTAGATAAGAGTCTCCAAGCCTCCACATTTAGTCCCACCCCTTCCCCCCGCTCAGAAACATCTTAATGCATCACTTTAGATCTCACTGTTGTTTCATTGGATTTGCTAACGTACCTGTCCAGAAAACGCTCATGCAAGTTCTTGTAAGAACTTATCCGTCCATCGTGCCAGCAACGCTTTAAAATCTGAAACAAGTTATTTATTTAGCTAATTTTTTTGAGCATAAGTTTATGCAATAGGAAAAGCAGGTCAGCGTGGCCGTGTGGTATGCGTGTCGGACTCGCAATCCGGCGAGCTCGCATTCGATACCCGCTCTGGCCATTTGCTGGATACGTTCTCTTTCGCCCCAAGCTCAAATCCTCGGCCAACTGGTTGTCTCCTGCCAGTTATATTTGGATCTGAATTATTCTTATATTTTTTAATCTTTCCAGTGGAGTTTTTGTGAACTAGTTGGATAAGTTAGTGCACCTTCCACTGAGATCTCCATAATTCTCTAATAATTCAATATTTGTTTTATTGAAACAAGTCAAATGTTCCGAAATGTTGTATCACTACCGCAATAACTCAACCTCATCCCCAGTTTTTTTTCGGTTAACGGTTCAATAATCTCGCAATTTGCTGCTCGATTGACGTCATCAGTTCACACATCGCAAACTTCTTCCAAATTTGGTCGACAGTAGCTGGTTATGATGGATTATGCGTGGAATTTTAGCCAGTCAGAAATGGCGAAATATTTTGAATGAATACTAATTAGCAATTCTTGAATTCGGCTTTCGTATCATCTCAAGAATTATGGCGATCGAGGAGGGTGTTATCGGCCGAGGCGGATAACACCTCCGAGATCTTAATTATTCTTCAGATGATACGCAAGCCGAATTCAAGAATTGTTTTATTATTCATTCAAAATAAGTCACCTCCGTCGATGTTAAGTTCATCTCGATAGTGCTTGTTTATCGGGAAGTTTAGTAGAAAAACGACTGTTCAGGCCTGCAAATGTTCTCCAAATCCCAGATGTCGTCCGTCGAGTTGTCTTCTTGCTGCTCTATCTGTGCTTTTAGACAATAGTTCGCCTTGGAACGAGTAAAATGTTCCGACATTCTGTACTCACTGCCAAAACAAGTCAAACTCGTCCCCACGTCTTCTCGGTCCACGGTTCAATAATCTGTCAATTTTTCTGCACGATTGACGTCATCAGTTTAATATCGCAAACTTCTTGCAAATTTGGTCGACAATAGCTGGTTATGATGAATTATGTGTGGGATTTTAGCCAATCAGAACGGCCAAATATTTTGAATGAATAATGATAAAGGGTCTCAATGGGTGGTAACTTTGAAGGTTTTAGGTCCGGTTCAGACGTCAATCTTTTCATGAGCCGAACCTAATACATTGAATTAAGTACGTGAAAAGTTCGGCGTCTGAATCAATTAGGAACGCCTACTTCAATTGCGGTTCTAGCCCGGCTGGGAATTTCGACTTTGGAACGACTTTGGAACGGCTTTTATTCAGACCCCGAACTTTTCATGTACTGAACCTGATGCATAAATTATTATAACAAATTGTTTAAGCAGTTTCATCAAAATTAGCATTTTCCTCCTTTTGAATTTAGTTCGGCTGGAATTAAGATCGGCGTCTGAATCAATTCAGGCGGGCTAAATAGTTTGGGTCGGCCATAATTCGAATTAGGTTCGGCTCATGAAAAGTTCGGCGTCTGAACCAGGCCTTAGTGACGATTACGTTTTTCCAATTTTGACTGTTGACGGTTAAATTTTAGAGCTTTTGACGGTTAATAGTTATTAAGTGGAAATGTGCCCAAGAGTTTAATTAAATGTTAACTTCTGTATAAATTGATACTAACCGTTTTGTTTTTTAGACTGTCCTGGCGTTTCACTTCTAAAAATTCCGAAACATTTTTAGATATAAGCAAGTTGTAAGTTATTGCAATGTCTGGAGAGGGTGTTTTTGAGAACATGGGTTCAACTTGTTTTTCCAGTTTAAAGATTCTTCAGGAGCTAGAAGTCGAGCTAAGATCAGCTGAAAAGTGAGATTTGAAGTACGTGAAACTTTTTGACGGTTAGTATTAATTTGTTTTTTTGATGGTTGATGGGAAAAAGTTAACGTTTTCGATGGCTCGCGGTTAAATTTTTGGCCGTTTGACTTCTGAAGGTTAACCCCATTGAGACCCTCCTAATAGGCCACATCCGAGTTGCCCCAAAATTGTGTTTCAAAGCTAGGCTAGGTGAAAAATCGTTGATGTGAAAATGACTTTTTATCCTAATGCAAATAAAACTCATTTTCACAAGAAAAGTCTCGCACTTAGCCTCTTTTTTAAAGTGCGAGTTTTTGTAACTCGGAAAGGTCAAATCTTCTCTTTTTTTTAACAGCGGCCATATTGTTATGTGTAATAAGAGATGCGCACTACAAAACCAGTGAATCACCTTAACTCGTTTGACTGACACAAACTGTTTTGTAATAAATATAAAGGGTTGTATTTTTGCTAGCTTACGTTTGAACAAACGGCGCAGATCAGGTCCGGGAATAAAATCATCCAGTTTTTGGTCATAGTCCGTGACATCGCGTTTTTCTTCAAGTTTTAATGGCACAGCTGAAATGTAAACAAACAATATTTGACAAGGAGAATTAAAAAAAATTATCTCCATTAACTATTATTTCATCAAGTCTTAATATGTAAGCAAAGTAATTGACATGGAACAGTAGTGGGGAGAATACAATGCGTGAATAAAAAGAATATACTTGGAAATCCCCAACACTATGGTGTTTGGGTTGGGGGAATTCCTTAACGTCACCTTTAACGACAATCCGCCTTTATCAAGATCATAATCTTGAAAATAATCATGGCAATAATATCGATAGTAATCAGCTCACACAGAGACACACAGAGATGTTCACTCGACCGCTTCAAGATGCAAATGATGAGATTTCGAGTTTACGACCATGATGCATTGCGATCGTAGTGCGCACTTCACCTGGATAGTAATTATCGCTTCTGTAAAATTATTGATGTCTATTATTATTGGTTCAAAATATTTCTCCTCTTCTGATTTGCTAAATTCTCCCCGCTTATTCGATTCTTCATATTAACCAGCTCTGTTTGTTGACCAAAATTAGTCGATGCAGTAACGTCTATCGTATTTATATAAAATGAAAGGGAGATGTACAGCCTGGTGGCTTAGCCTGTTTTCTAGCGCAGAGTTAGCTTGTGGTCAGTTCAAGATCAGGGACGTGAGCATCAACGCAGAGTTTAATAAGAGTGTTTTCACATGACGTCACAGCGGCCATATTGGTGTCCCAAACCAACCCTGTGGGAGTTGAACTCTTTTCTCAGATGCAAATTCTTTCTTTTGTTCCAATAAATTTTGCATAGACGCTGGCCACGTGAGTGAAAACACTCTACAAATGCGACCACCAAATAAATTTCGGGGTAAGTTCTGAGATTACTGAAATACCCCGAGATGGAGAGGAGCCTCTGAAAATTGAAGACGAAAAATCAGATCGGCTAAAAACACTTTTCATTTCCGAACTATTAAATAAAGTTTTTATAAACGAAGAAAAATGTAATAAATACTTCTTTACCTGAGGACGAAGCCACAGCCACCACGAGAAGGACGCAAATCAGAAAAGCACAACAAATCTTCATCTTTACCGGCTGATTGTTATTTTCTGTAATAAAAATCTTATCAAGGGGATACAATCAGTCAGCTAAAATATCAAAGGATAATCCACTAACGACACGCACGCTTCCGCAACGGCAGCGTTGGTTTTCGAAGAAAGTAAAAGGTGGATCTTAATTGTTATCATAGTTGCAATGATCTATGGAGATCCTTGTCTCAAACATTTTTCGGTTCTAAAAGTGACGGCTACTAAACTGGCTTCGAGAAGGAAAAAAAACACTTCCAGCTATCATGCATTTACGTGTAGTACGAAAAAAGTTGAATCTGACTGATGATAAATAATTTTTGCGAAATCATAGGAAATTAAGACGACTACACTTTTTTCACAAGAAGACAAAGAAGAAGATCATTCATTGTTGGTTCAAATTTCGGGTATCACGTTTTTCACTGATATAACTATATGTTTGCCAAATACGTTTCAAAGAAATTGTTGGAGCATAAAACCACTAGTCCTTCTGAATTCAACCTTGAAATTGTTTTTTAATTTTCCAATATTTTTGGCTTTGAATCTTCCCGATTGCAATGCCTGCTAATTTTGAATTCCAAGCCGATCCACAACAGTGCTATTCTTCAAAAAGTGCCTTATGTTTGGGAAAAAACCATAAATTAGGGGGATGGGGCGCGAGGATGTGTCCGTCCGTCTCTTTTTCTTTGTTTCTTTTCGTTGTAAAATAAAAAGCATAGCAGTAAGCTGTAAGAGTATTAACCTGCTTCAAGGGTTAATGTGATTGACTTGGGGTTTATTTTTTTCCGTTTTACAGTACAATAGGGCTTGAATATACATTAGGTTCGATCAGGATTTTAAAAACTTTCCTAAATTGACTAGAATTCTTCCCGAACGACTGGTGGCTCGTTAAAGACATGCAGTTTAAGAGAACATTGCAGCACTTTGATTGTCTCACGAGGAGTCGTATTTTCGTCAGTTTCAGGGCTCCTTTGAATTTCTTTCTACTAAGGATCGTCCAAACCTTTTTAAAGGTGTCTTTTTTAAAATTAATGGTAGTGACATTAACAATAAAATAGTCCATTGACAATTCCATCGATTGAGTAAAAAACATATGCAGTAGTTTTTCCCTGTTAAGTTTTAAACGATTAGGAAAAAGCAAGAATTGAAAAAACTATACTGAGACCAAACAGTCATAAAAAAACAGGCAGCAGACTCGCACCATGCACACAGACGACTGGTAAGAAATGATTGAAAAGCTGTTAAGAACATGTACAGTCAGTTAAATAAGCTATTAAATCGATTTTCCTCACTTACCAAGATTAATTCACTTCAATAACTGAGTTCACTTGCTTTAAGCACTTAGATACTCGACAAAATCCAACCAAGAACTAAGATCATTTGCCGTTGTTGAACGCCTATAGTTAGAAATACAGGATAAAACAATGGCAATTGGATAGGTGACATAATCCTACAGTCAGTCGCATCGAGTTTTCAGATTCCCACCGCTGAGATGAATCAAAAGCAGGTTTCTCTGTGATCGAGTTATGATTAAAGAACCAAATCAATAAGTGACTAATTAGCTATTGAAGAACTGTGTATCTGATATCCCTTATAGTATAACGAGGCCCGACTGTTTGTGAACTATCGCATCGCATTTTTTCAGTGATCAGTCCAGCTGATACTAGAATTGAATCTGATCTGAAATTTGTTGCTGCTAATTATGCTTGTTTTGAGACTCCATATTGGCATTAACTTAGTACTACTGTACTGTATTTTAAACTTCATAATTTCTGCCCTGGTATTTCAGACTTGCATTTGTTCCTGCTGTTGCTGTACTTTTATTAAGGTTTGAAGGTATTGCGGGCTGTTTTCAGCTTTACGTTTATTGCTGAAAACCCTTAGGGGACTGAAAAAGAAATTCAAATTTTGATTTAAATTTGTTGTCGCTTCAAGGAAAATTAGACTTGAGAAACTTGATAACACGGAAACAAATCATCCAAGAAATGCTTTTAACGGATGACTGAGACACCCGCTGTTAAAAATTATGAAAAAAAGTATCAGTTCAACTTTTCTTAAAATGGTTGGTATATTCAACTTTTACAAGCTTCCATTTGATATAGATTTTATAGTCCTCTGCAGGTTAACGAAAACATGCAGCTTAAGTAAGGCACCCACCAGGATATTCGCGCACAAACTTCTTATGTATACCTGACAATAATAAACTCTCGACTGCGTTCCTTCAAATTCATGAAAGATGTTCCCCTGGGTGCCAGAGCATTTTTTTTCTTACCTATTTCCTGAGAATGGACCTCTGGGGCCAAGATAGAAAAAAATAGTAATCGCTTGACATCTGTATGGTATACTTGTAAGTGTTGCATTTAACGTAGCTAATTTCCACTTTTCAAACAAGTCAGTTCCATTTGCCATATTAAACACATGGGGTACAATTAGTCTCAACTGCTGTGACCACTCCCCTTGTTTTGTGACATATACATAATAGATTGGATGTTTTATCATAACGTGTTGATTTTCTAAATGTAGGACTGAAATCATGGCTTTCTATTTTGCTTATTTTCTAAGCTTTTCTCTCGTCATTTTGCGTTTTGCCCAGGCGGTTAAGCGAAGTTAACAATGCGTTAATGTGATCAAAACACGGTCATGCAAGGGATCTCAAGCGAAACAGCTCTCCCTCTCTGTGATTTTTTCCAGTTTTCTTAGCGTGAAAGGAATGGGAGAGGAATCGGGAAATATAGAAAGCGCTTTGGGGATTAATCTGTCGTCGTTTACGAACGATGTGAACAAATAAGTGGAACAGTTCAGACTGTTTTTCACTATTACAGGATGCTACCCCGTGGGATGGAGGTTTTCCCGAGGACTGACTTCTGACAAATTAGAGTGGGAGTGTGCGTCATGCTTTCTAAGGCTGGTTTTCACTAGCGACGGAGTCGGAGTCGGAGTCGTAATCAGAAGCGTCGAGCTTATGATCTGGTGAAAACAGCGTTCCGATTCCGATTACGACTCCGTAGCTTACGTTCCGCTTATGATCTAGTGAAAACCAGATTGTTGGAGTCGGAAGCAGAAGCAGAAGAACCAAACCAATCACAAAGCGTGGGAACGTGCATTTTGATTGGCTTATCCTTCCGCTTCTGTTTCCGACTCCGACAATCTAATTTTTACTAGATCATAAGCGGAACGTAAGCGACGGAGTCGTAAGCGGAGTCGGAAGAAATGGAAACGTTCTGATTCTTCTGACTCCGATTCCGTCGCGCTTATGACTCTACTTACGACTCCGATTTTTGATTTTCACTAGGTCATAAGCGCTCTTACGACTCCGACTCCGACTCCGACTCCGACGCCGTCGCTAGTGAAAACCAGCCTTAATCAGACTGATGCGGTCGCTGCCATGGAACGCTGTAAATCGGACATTCGTACTTGGATGCTTACGGATAAGCTCATACTAAATGATGACAAAACTGAGTTCATGTTGATTGGTACAAAGCTGCAACTTTCCAAAGTAAATATTGATAGCCTTACCGTAGGAAGCATTGACGTTGCTCCTGTCATTGTGGCAAGAAATTTAGGGGCATGGTTCTATTCTAACTTAAATCTCCAGGAACAGATCCACAAATTTTGCAAATCTGGGTTTTTCCATTCAATACAATACTTGGCGTATCCGAAAGTATCTGTCCCAGCAATCTGCACGAACTCTGGTCCATGCTTTTATCATTGGTCGTATAGATTACTGCAACAGCCTTCTATTGGCATGGTTTACTCTAGGTCTGTTCACCTACTTAAAATGCAACGTTTGCAGAATGCAGCTGCTCGGATTATATTTAACGTTTCTCGCTACAGTCGCATAACACCAGTACTATGTTCGTTACATTGGCTTCCTGTCAAATTTCGTATTGATTTTAAAATACTTGTCATGCGCCTGGTTACTTGATTGATTTGATTGATTAAAGAACAGCCGCGCTATAATCTAAGCTCAGCTGGCGGTATTATCTTAAAGTATCCTAGTCTAAAACTGAAAAGACTTTCGGGGATAGTGCTTTTTCATCCGCTGCCTGTATAGTAATTTATGGAAGAATCTGCCCCTTCACATCGATTCCGTCTTGAGGACAGTTTTGAAAGTTTTAAATCTTAACTTAAAACGTATCTTTTTAGACTAGCTTTTGATATGTAATGTTTATATACCGGTATTTAGTGTTTTTATCTTCATTTAATTTTTAGCGTTGTTAAGTTTTAGCCTCAATTATTATGCTCATTTTAGCTTATATTTTCTTTTAACAGCTACGTCTTGTCACGCTCTTTTGACCATATTTGTATGGAAAAGGCGCGTTATACATTTTTAATTATGATTATTATATTATTATTAATATTATTAGATAAAATAGGAGATGTGACAATTTGATTCATTTATGGCACGGAATATTGCTCTTTTTAAGGGTCCTTAAAACATGTGAACATGCCAAAATTTGAAGTGAAATTGATATCTCTGCAAAATAAGAAGTACAGAATCAAAGCTGGAAAGCTGAAGCTGCCGATCTCATTTAATAAATTGTAAAAAGACCATCCAGTTCTAAACCCTCAGGCTACAGAAATATTTCAGAACGAAACATTATTCGTCTTTAAATCTCAATAAACAGCATTTTACGAAAAACACAGTTGAATTTTCCCCACAACGTCTTCAAGAAATAGAAATCTCCCGGATTTTTACGTCTGTAGGGACGAAATGGCGTGAGCAACTCGTAGATTCTGGCCAATTGTAGATTATGTTATTTTGTGTTTATCAATGTTAGTTTGTAAAGGTCTGCAAGGGTAACTGACACAAGTTATAACTGACACAAGTTATATGTTGAGGGTTTTGCTTTCTAGTGCCAGCTTAAATATCTTAGATGGGCTCTGAATCCTTGTTGTGAAGATGTCGAATATATAGAGGAGTACATGTAGATCACATTTGACTATAAATAAAAAATGTCTAAAATGGACAGCAGTGAGAGAAACTCAAGTCCTTATATATTGGAGCAAAATGCTGCTTTGATTGGTATCTGTTTTATTTTTCAACGCTTCATCTTTATCCAAGACAGGCAAAATGCCTCAACCGGTCTTTTAAACATTTTTATGAGAAGACAATCGTGTAGGTCAGTATATTAAGGAAATAAAACGCAATCTTGGACAACAAACAGAGAGAATAGGCCAATGCAATGTTGTAGTCATTTTATTTCACTCTTGCACTAAGTCTACATTATTTTAACTACTCCAGAAACTACTCCAACTTGCAACGAAATGGATTATTCTTCTGTCTTACTCATGATTGTTGTTGTACCATTTATCAGCGTCTGTATAATCCTGACAAATGAATTAAGAAAAGAAGTTTTATGATAACTTTTTTTAACGAAGCAGGTGTGAAAGGAGATGACAAAATGGGCATGCGTACAACCTTGGTTTAAAGTCTTAGGACACTTTAGGAAATTTGGCACCAAGACACACTTTGCAAAATCAGCCCGTGTTTTTTAAAAATTTGGTAATTTTGTTATAAGAACGTATTTCTGCTGCCCCCCTCTCCCCAAAGCAATGTCCATTGTTTTGAAACAAGACTAGAACGAATAACAACAACACTGCACCGAGGGGGGGGGAGAGGTAAGGCCCCCTCTCCCATCTTTCTTGGAAAATAGAGAGGCATACTCAGATAAGAGTCTCCAAGCCTCCACATTAGTCCCACCCCTCCCCCCCCCCCTCAGAAACATCTTAATTCATCACTTTAGACCTCACTGTTGTTTCATTGGATTTGCTAACGTACCTCTTCAGAAAACGCTCATAAAAGTTCTTTTAAGAACTTATCCGTCCATATTGCCAGCAACACTTTAAAATCTGAAACAAATTATTCATTTAGCTAATTTTTTTGAGCATAAGTTTATGCAATAGGAAATGCAGGTCAGCGTGGCCGAGTGGTATGCGTGTCGGACTCGCAATCCGGCGAGCTCGCATTCGATACCCGCTCTGGCCATTTGCTTGATTTGTTCTCTTTCGCCGCAAGTTCAAATCCTCGGCCAACTGGTTGCCTCCTGCCAGTTATATTTGGATCTGGATTATTCTTATTTTTTAATCTTTCCAGTGGAGTTTCTGTGAACTAGTTGGATAAGTTAGTACACCTTCCACTGAGATCTCCATAATTCTTTAATAATTCAATATTTGTTTTATTGAAACAAGTCAAATGTTCCGCAATTTTGTATCACTACTGAAATGTAACTCAACCTCATCCCCAGGTTTTTTCGGTTAATGGTTTAATAATCTGGCAATTTGCTGCTCGATTGACGTCATCAGTTCACACATCGCAAACTTCTTCCAGATTTGGTCCACAGTAGCTGGTTATGATGGATTATGCGTGGAATTTTAGCCAATCAGAAATGGCGAAATATTTTGAATGAATACTAATTAGCAATTCTTGAATTCGGCTTTCGTATCATCTCAAGAATTATGGCGATCGAGGAGGGTGTTATCGGCCGAGGCGGAAAACACCCACCGAGATCTTCATTATTCTTCAGATGATACGAAAGCCGAATTCAAGAATTGTTTTATTATTCATTCAAAATAATTAACCTACGTCGATGTTAAGTTCATCTCGATAGTGCTTGTTTATCGGGAAGTTTAGGAGAAAAACGACTGTTCAGATCTGCAAATGTTCTCCAAATCGCAGATGTCGTCCGTCGAGTTGTCTTCTTGCTGTTCTTGCTGTGCTTTTAGACAATAGTTCGCCGTGAAACAAGTAAAATGTTCCGACATTCTGTACTCACTACCAAAACAAGTCAAACTCGTCCCCAGGTCTTCTCGGTTAACGATTCAATAATCTGTCAATTTTTCTGCACGATTGACGTCATCAGTTCAATACCGCGAAATTCTTGCAAATTTGGTCGACAATACGGGTTATGATGAATTATGTGTGGGATTTTAGCCAATCAGAAACGCCCAAATATTTTGAATGAATAGTAATAAAGGGTCTCAATGGGTGGTAACTTTGAAGGTTTTAGGCCCGGTTCAGACGCCGATCTTTTCATGAGCCGAACTAATACATTGAATTAAGTACATGAAAAGTTCGGCGTCTGAATCAGTTACGAACGCCTATTTCAATTGCCGTTTTAGCCCGGCTGGGAATTTCTACTTTGGAACGACCTTGGAACGGCTTTGACTCAGACCCCGAACCTTTCATGTACCGAACCTAATGCATAAATTATTATAACAAATTTTCTAAGCAGTTTCACCAAACTTAGCATTTTCCTCCTTTTGAATTTAGTTCGGCTGGAATTAAGATCGGCGTCTGAATCAATTCAGGCGGACTAAATAGTTTGGGTCGGCCTTCGAATTAAATTCGGCTCATGAAAAGTTCGGCGTCTGAACCGGGCATTAGTGACAATTAAGTTTTTCCAATTTTGACTGTTGACGGTCAAAATTTTAGAGCTTTTGACGGTTAATAGTTATTAAGTGGAAATGTGTCCAAGAGTTTAAGTAAATGTTAACTTCTGTATAAATTGATGCTAACTGTTTTGCTTTTTGGGCTGTCTTGACGTTTCAGTTGTTAAAATTCCGAAACATTTTAAGATATAAGCAAGTTGTAAGTTATTGTAATGTCTAGAGAGGGTGTTTTTGAGAACATGGGTTCAACTTGTTTTTCCAGTTTAAAGATTCTTCAGGAGCTAGAAGTCCAGGTAAGATCAGCTGAAAAGTGAGATTTGAAGTACCTAGAAACTTTTTGACTGTTAGTATTAATTTGCTTTTTTGATGCTTGATAGTAAAAAGTTAACTTTTTGGACGCCTCACGGTTAAATTTTTGGCCGTTTGACTTCTGACGATTAACCCCATTGAGACCCTCAAAATAGGCCATATCCGAGTTGCCCCAAAATTGTGTTTCAAAGCGACGCTAAGTGAAAAATCTTTGATATGAAAATGACTTTTTATCCTAATGCAAATAAAACTCATTTTCACAAGAACGGTCTCTCACTTAGCCTCTTTTTTAAAGTGCGAGTTTTTGTAACTCGGAAAGGCCAAATCTTCTACAGATTAGCTCTTCTTAGCTGCGGCCATATTATTATGTGTAATAAGAGATGCACACTACAAAACCAGTGAATCACCTTAACTCATTTGACTGACACAAACTGTTTTGTAATAAATATAAAGGGTTGTATTTTTGCTAGCTTACGTTTAAATAAACGGTGCAGATCAGCTCCGTTAAGAAAATCATCCACTTTTTGGTCATGGTCCGTGACACCGCGTTTTTCTTCAAGTTTTAATGGCACAGCTGAAATGTAAACAAACAATATTTGACAAGGAGAATTAAGAAAAAATTTATCACCATTAGCTAGCATTTCATCAAGTCTAAATATGTAAGCAAAGTAACTGACATTGAAACGTAAGGGGGAAAATACAATGCATGAATGAAAAGAACATACTTGGAAATCCCCAACACTTATAAATTGGGGGAATATTCCTTAACGTGACCTTTAACGACAATCCGCCTTCATCAATCGATAGTAATTATCGCTTCTGTAAAATTATTGATGTCTATTATTATTGGTTCAAAATATTTCTTCTCTTCTGTTTGGCTAAATTCTCCCGGCTTATTCGATTCTTCATGTTAACCAGCTCTATTTGTTGACCAAATTTGGAAGATGTTTGCCAACATAAGTGGATTCAGTAACGTCTATCGTATTTATATAAAATGAAAGGGAGACGCAGAGCCCGGTGGCTTAGCCTTTTTTGGCAGCGCAGAGCTAGCCTTGTGGTCAGTTCAAAATCAGGGACGTGAGCATCAACGCAGAGTTTAATTATAAATGCGACCACCAAATAACTTTCGGGGTTAACTTCTGAGATGACTGAGATAGCCCCGAGGTGGGGAAGAGCCACTGAAAATTGAAAGAGAAAAATCAGATCGGCTAAAAACACTTTTCATTTCCAAACTATAAAATAAAGTTTTTATAAACGAAGAAAAATGTAATAAATAATTCTTTACCTGAAGACGAAACCACAGCCACTACGACAAGGAAGCAAATCAAAAAGGCACAAGAAATCTTCATCTTTACTAACTGATTTTTATTTTCTGCAATAAAAATGTTATCAACTAAGGGGATGCAATCAGTCAGCTAAATATCAAAGGACATTCCACTAACGGCAGGTACGCATCTGCGACGGCAGAGTTTGGTTGTTCAAGAAAGTAAAACTGAAGATGAATCTTGTTATCATAGGTGCATTGATCTATGGAGATTATATATTTTTCGCTTCTAAAAGTGACGGCTAGTAAACTGGTTTTGAGAAGAAAAAACAAACTTCCAGCTCCATGCATTTACATGTAGCAATACCCGAAAAAGGTGAATTTGGCTGATGATAAAAAATTATTGCGAACGCCAAGGAAATTAAGACAACTCATCCACGTTTTTTCATGAGAGGGATCATTCATTGTTGGTTCAAATTTCGGACATCACTGGTTTTTTATTGATACAACTATATGTTTGCCAAATTTGTTTCAGAGAAATTGTTGGAGCATAAAACCACTAGTCGTTCTGAATTTAGCCTTGAAATCGGTTTTTAATTTTCCAATATTTTTGGCTTTGAATCTTCGCAACTGCAATGCCTGCAAATTTTGAATTTCAAGCCGATCCACAACCGTGCTATTCTTCAAAAAGTGCCTTAATATGTTTTTGAAAAAAATATAAATTAGGGGGACGGGGCGCGAGGATGAGTCCGCCCGTCTCTTTTTCTTTGTTTCTTTTCGTTGCAAAATAAAAAGCGAGGCATTCAGCTGTAAGAGTATTAACCTACCTTATATTATATGGAAATTTCTCCAAGATGCTATCATGGTTAATGTGATTGACTTAGGGTTTATTTTTTTCGGTTTTAAAGTAAAATACTGAGGGCTTGAATATACATTAGGTTCGATCAGGATTTTAAAACCTATCCCAAATTGACTAGAATTCTTCCCGAACAACTGGTGGCTCGTTAAAGACATTCAGTTTAAGGGAACATTACAGCACTTTGATTGTCTCACGAGGAGTCGTATTTCCAGCAGTTTCAGGGCTCCTTTGAATTTCTTTCTACTAAGGATCGTCCAAACTTTTTGAAATGTGTCTTTGTTAAAATTAATGGTAGTGACGTTAACAATAAAATAGCCCATTGAAAATTCCATCGATTGAGTAAAAAACATATCCAGTAGTTTTTCCCCGTTAAGTTTTAAACGATTAGGAAAAAGCAAGAATTGAAAAAACTATACTGAGACCAAACAGTCTTAAAAAAACAGGCAGCAGACTCGCACCATGCACACAGACGACTGGTAAGAAATGATTGAAAAGCTGTTAAGAACATGTACAGTCAGTTAAATAAGCTATCAAATCGATTTTCCTTCTACTTACCAAGATTAATTCACTTCAATAACTGAGTTCACTTGCTTTAAGCACGTAGATACTCGACAAAATCCAGCCAAGAACTAAAATGATTCGCCGTTGTTTAACACCTATAGTTAGTAATACAAGATAAACAATAGCAATCAGATATGACATGGGATAGGTGACATAATCCTACAGTGGGTCTCATCGAGTTTTCAGATTCCCACCACTTAGATGAATCAAAAGCAGGTGGAGTTTCTCTGTGATCAAGTTATGATTAAAGAACCAAATCAACAAATGACTAATTAGCTATTGAAGAACTGTGTATCTCATATCCCTTGTAGTATAACCAGGCCCGACTGTTTGCGAACCGCATTCTTTCATTGATCAGTCCAGCTGATATTAGATTTGAGTCTGATCTGAAATTTGTTGCTGCTAATTATACTTATTTTGAGATTCCATATTGGCATCAACTTAGTACTACTATACTGTATTTTAAACTTCATAATTTCTGCGCTGGTATTTCAGACTTGCATTTGTTCCTGCTGTTGCTGTACTTTTCAAGGTTTGAAGGTATTGCGAGCTGTTTTCAGCTTTACTTTTATTGCTGAATACCCTTAGGGGACTGAAAAAGAAATTCAAATTTTGATTTAAATTTGTGGTCGCTTCAAGGAAAATTAGACTTGAGAAACTTGATAACACGGAAACAAATCATCCAAGAAATGCTTTTAACGGATGACTGAGACACCGGCTATTGAAAATTATGAAAAAAGTATCAGTTCAAGTTTTCTTAAAATGGTGGATATATTCAGCTTTTACAGGCTTCCATTTGATATAGATTTTATATTCCTCTGCAGGTTAATGAAAACATGTATGCAGCTTAAGTAAGGCGCCCACGAGGATATTCCCGTGCAAACTTTTTATGTATACCTGACAATAATAAACTCTCGACTGCGTTCCTTCAAATTCATGAAAGATGTTCCCCTGGGTGCCAGAGGATTGTTTTTCTTACCTATTTCCTGAGAATGGACCTCTGGGGCCAGGGTAGAAAAGAGTGGTAATCGCTTGACGTCTGTATGGTATACTTGTAAGTGTTGCATTTAACCTAGCTAATTTCCACTTTTCAAACAAGTCAGTTCCATTTGCCATATTAAACACATGGGGTACAATTAGTCTCAACTGCTGTGACCACTGCCCTTAATTTGTGACATATACATAATAGAATCGAGTGCGATTTTTGGATGTTTGTCATTTCGTGTTGATTTTCTAAATGTAGGACTGAAATCATGGTTTTCTATTTTGCTTATTTTCTAAAGCTTTTCCCTCATCATTTTGCCTTTTGCCCAGGCGGTTAAGCGAAGTTAACAATGCGTTAATGTGACCAAAACACGGTCGAGCAAGGGATCTCAAGCGAAACAGCTCTCCCTTTTCTGATTTTTTCCAGTTTTCTAAGCGAGCCTTGAAGAATAGATGCTAGTGAGAAAAAATTCTCTGATCTGGTTGTCACTGGTGAAAACTACATTCCACTGTCTCTAGTGTAAAGGCTCAAACCACTGAAATCGAACTTATATAAACCTGAATGAACGTTGTGAATAAAATTGCACGATGAACTTTTCCCACTAACATTTTTCTGTTTCACCCACTTATTCATTATTGACTTGCAAATCTGCCAGTGGTTTAAGGCTAAAAGTCGTCTCCTGAACTTTCTGTTGTTACAGACTTCTATCTGTTTCAAGGTTTACTTTGTGTTGTCTTGCAGTGTTCTTTAATGTTTTAGGAGTGAACACCTGGTTTCTTTGCTACAGTAGCCTGATTCTGACGATCGACTCTACCCTGGGTGTTCAAGAATTGGGTAACGGTAACTCCTTGCTTTTTTCTTGCATCCCTTTCTCCCGGGGGGGGTACTCCCATACATTACCTATACGGGTATGTGCCGCCCAAAGGGGTCGTGATTTTGAAGCTCCTGATTTAGAACGGGGTATCCATTTCAGAGGCGTTTTGTAGAACGGGGTATAATATTTCGAACGCACGAAAGCTCCACTTTTGTAAGCAGCCAGATTACTTTTAAAAATACGGTTCAATGCGTTAACAAGCAAACCGTTGTACTCTTGTTGCACCCTAGAACGGAGTATGAAAAATTGGCCCATTTCTAGAACGGGGTATCAGTTTTAGGGCGAATTCTAGAACGGGGTATAAAAAATTGGCCCATTTCTAGAACGGGGTATCAATTTTAGGGGAAATTTTTTCTAGAACGGGGTGCCAATTTGGAGTACCTGGCGGCACTCACCCACCCAAAAAATACCCAAGTGCCCCCCCCCCGGCCCCTTTCTGTCTCTGAGACTAGGGCAATCTAGTTTGTAGCTTCCTTTTCTGTTTTTTTCTATGGTTTCAGTGTCATTCTCTGCAGCATCATCTCTCTTCTGCCACCATCGTCACCACCTTGGGAAACCAGGCTTTTCTTTTTTTGATTAGTCCTTCATGTTAAATTCCCTCTACTCTCCCTGCCTCCAAAAATGTACCATGTTAAATCCCTGGGCCTGGTTAAAATCCCTTACCTCAAAAGTATGGTAAGCCTGGTTTTCCCAGGTTTTTCTTAGTATACTTGGTTGAATTCAAATGTATAGAGCTAGGTGGGCCTGGTTGGTAATGGAAAGTCAAACAAACACAGAATGGAACGGTTCAGGCTGTTCTTGACTTTTACAGGTTACCACACTGAGAATGGAGATTGCGGTATGCGTTCTAAAGCCATTACCATATTTTAGATCTAACTAAGTGATTTTGCCTAGTACCCTATTGCACACCTGAGCTGTATAAACAGTTCCCTTTTCAGGAAGGGGTATATGAACCGCATGGTTTTCCAAGGTTACTTACTCAAAAATTTTACATATTAAGGTTCAGACGCCCCTTTGATACGCACGCCAGACCTTTGATCTATGTATAGCTGGGAATATTTGTTCTTTTCTAAGGGTCCTTAAAATATGCGAGCATGTAAAAAAATATATACATTTTTTTAATATATCGCGAAGTCCTCGAAGTACGGATTAAATGATGATTCGTCTTTATATTTCGATAAACAGCCTTTCGCCGAAGAGACAACCAAATTTTCCCCAGAACGTCTTTAAAACTCCCTGTGTATGTCTGTAGGGACGAAATAGCAGGAATCTCGCGTAGATTCTGGCCAATTCTTCTACAATGTTTATGTTTATTAATCGGTTTTGTAAAGATTTCGGTAATTAGTAAACTGACATAACCGGAATCACACAAGTTACGTTGAGGGTTTTGCTTTCCTAACTGTCAGATCTTAGATGGTCTAATTCTTCTTGTGAAGACGTCGAAGATATAAAGCTGTTTATCATAGTTGACCAAATATCTCAAATTGATCGCCGTGACAGAAATAGAACCTTTCAGGGTTTTTTTTTTTTAACTTTTGACGTGGAACAGTTAGGGAAAATCAGCTCCTCAAAGTCGCGGAAAGTTACACGGCCGCGTTTTTATGGTGGGGGCAACTCGACTTTGAGCTACATCTTCGTTAGTTTTTAACAAATCAATTTCGAACTTGGCAATTTTGCTAATCTAAAGACGCTTTTTCAGGCGAAGTCGATGAATTTTTCCTTACTTGTTCATATAAAATAATAATAATGAAAAAAAAAAACGTGGAAAGGCCTATTCGAGTCCTTATTATTTTGTCGGGACAAAATGCTGCTTTGATTGTTACTTGTTTATTTTTCAATGCTTCATCTTTATCCAAGAGTTGCTTTTTCTAATCTCAAAAGTAGCGGCCAGAAATGGCCAAAAATGTCCTCAACCAGTCTTTCTAACCCCTTTAAGAAGGCAATCGGGTAAAGTCAGTATATTTATTTAATCTTATCATACGGAAATAAAACGCAGTCTTGGACCACAAACAGAAAAAATAGGCCAATGCAATACTCTAGTCATTTTATTTTTCTTATGCACACTTTATTACAATTTTACTACTCCAGATAACAGGTCTGAACAGTGGGCCATCGTGCAACAAATAGATCATTACTCCGTCTTACTCATGACTCTTCTTGTATTTTTTATCAGCGTCTGGAAAATCCTAATAAATGAATTAGAAAATATATTAAGCTTCACGACATGTTGTAACTGTTGTCGTTTAAATTTACTTCTTGGTTTAAATTATATTTTCTTTTTTTTTGGCTCATGGTATTGTATGATAATGCGTTTGAAATAAAGGGAAATAAAAATTAAAACCAAGAATAAAGTTGAACCACAAGATAACGAAGCAGTGTAAGAAAAAGGAGAGGACAAAATGGGTATGGGAAATTAGGCGCGCAAGACACACTACTGTACTTTGCTTAATTAACTCGTATTCTACCTCTTAAAAGAATTTGGGAATGTTGCTCCAAGAGCCTGTTTCTGCTGTCACCGTCTTCCCAAGTAATGTTGATTGTGTTGATACAAGAATGCACCGGGGGTAGGGGGAGGGGGGGGGGAATGCGTCATTTTGACGAGCTACTGCGTCCACGTCCCAAGAGTTTTGACCAAGGTTGTTTTATTATTCCCAGGGGTACTCTCTATAATATCCTGTATCGGGACGCTCCACCCGAAAAGGGTACCTTTTTTAGGCTTCAGATAATAGAAGGGTAGGGACTTCACCAGTTCAAGTATATAAAAGTACACGCAGTATATGGCATGGAAATCTGTCATTTTGTTCCGTCAAAAAGGCCCAAAAGGGCTTACAAATGCATTATTGGCTGTAAAGTCGAGAAAACGTTTTGCTTTTGTGATTTCTTCAGATTCAAAAGGCGGCACATTTACAGCAGTTAAAAGGGATGCAAATTTCTAAACTAAGAATGTGAATGGGGAACCATTTGTCAATAAAAGGCGTACGAAAGAGCTCAAGGCACCTTTACTGTCAAAAATGGTATCCAAAAATTGGTTGGATCTCAGGTGGGAGCCTACCCGTATAAAACTTTGTTGGGTTGGATCTCAGGTTTGGTTGAAAAGGACAAGCTACCCGTATAAAACTTTTACTTTCCCCCAAATTACCAGGCATAATTTACGATTTGTTTCAGCACGCGCCAAAAGAACTGAATATTTTTTTTTTTACTAAAACAGTGGATAGTGTGTTTCGTGCGCTCTGATTGGCTACTCAATCAGTGAATATCCTGCACTATTCACTGATTCACCTTCGGTTCTTCCGAGCGAGCGACGCCAAACTCGCATAAGTTTCGAACAAAATGCTTTCCCGGTTTGCTGCTGTAACAAACAAAGAAATTTCACAACTAATCAAGCAAGCTGTTCCCGAAATACAAGAAGAAGGTGACAAAGTTCGGGGTGGAAGTTTTAACAGGTAAAGCTTTGTCATTTTGACTTGAATTTATCGAATAAAACCGGCGAAAAAGTTTTTTGTTTACAAATGCAAATTAAGCTTAAGTCTTGCGTTACTTTATTTAGTTGACTTGTTCATGAATAAGCTTAAAACTAAATTTAATAATCTTTTTTACAAAATGATTTTAAATACAAAAAAGGATTCACAACTCCTTTTGAGGAAATAACGAGAGAGAGCTAAACAAATGTCTTCAAAAGTTTTATTTGTCGGCAAGAAAAAGCGACAAATAAACCACTCTTCCTACTTTCTCCGGAGAAAAGAAAAAAAGTGAACACTCAAATTAGAGTCTCCACAGCCACGCCACTTCAAGTAACTAGTTAACCCTCCTCCTCTCCCCCCTGCGACATATCAAGAAACATCACTTTAAACCTCCCTCTCGTTTCACTGGATTTGCTAACGTACCCTTTCAGAAAACGCTCCGCTGAGAAGATCTTGTAAGACCTTATCCACCGCTTCTATCAGAAGCCTTTTAAAGTCTGAAACAAATGGTTAGTTAGTCGTTTAAGCAAAAGTTTATGCAGCAGTCAATATGTCTGAAGGTGATACAGTAGAGCAGCGGGACTGAGTGGTAAGCGCTTGGGACTCGCGATCTGGCGATCCCATGTTCGAGTCCCGTTCTGGCCACATGCTGAATTTGGTCTCTTTCTCCCCGATTTAAATCTTCGGCCGTTCTGCCAACTGGTTGCCTCCTGCCCGTTAAAGTTTTTAATCCTGTTGTGCTATATCTGGATTTGGATTATTTGTTTCTAATTATTTGAGTGGAGTTGCCGTGAGCTGGCTGGATAAGCTAAGTGCACTTTCCACTACAAACAAATATTTAACCTTTTGTAATGCCTTAATTTGTTAACGTCACTGGTGGCTGTGTCTATCAAAAAGCAAAAACAAGGGAACATTTTAAAATTCTCTTAGCAAAGCGGCCACTCTCTTTAAGTGGCCAGTAATCAAAAACCGGAAATGATTGTAAAAAGGATTGTAAATTAAACCTTAGCCTGCTTAGTCGGCACCGGAGTATTTAGGGCGAAGGCCATAGCGTGGCAAGTATTTTTGAAAAATCCTTGATTGCGGTAAACTGTGTACAGGTGACACAGGTATCTGACAGCGGTTTTTGCTTACTCCCTTATAGGGTAATTCAGTCCTTTTATGGCAGTGTGTCATGGTTTTTCAATTTCATGCAAGGTTTTCCCTTATTACTGCGTTGAGCATCCTTACTGCGCATTCTTTCCCGCGCGATTAACGTTCTCTTGTCAGGGTGGGGGACCCCAGATAGGTGAGGTAACATTCGGCGGGTCACCCCAGCTATCATGCAAACGTGATCAAATTAAAATGAGAGATCATGTGGACAGCCGGGTTACCCACCAAAGCGGGTTACCTCACCTACCTGGGGTCCCCCACCTCCATGTAAACAGGCCCTAATATATAAAAGAATTTCGTTTATCATTACATAGACCTTTTCCGAGTTGCGCCAAAACTGTGTTTTGAAAGTGTGGCTAACTGCCAAGCTCTTGATATAAGAATAATTTTTATTCTAATGCAAATAAAAGTCTTTTTCACAAGAAAGGTCTCGCACTTAGCCTTGCGTTTAAAGTGAGAGTTTTTGTAACTCGGAAATGGCTAATAATCATACGCATAAAAGTAATATGTTAATAGCCCACCATTATGAAAGAGGTCTATAATTAAGGATTGTATTTTTGCTAGCTTACGTTTTAACACACTGCGCAGATCAGATGGGGTAATAAGATCATCCACTTTTTGGTCACGGCCCGTGACGTCGAATTTTCCTTCAAGTTTTAATGGCACAGCTGAAGTGTAAGCAAAGAATATTTGACAAGCAGAATGTACAATTTTTTTTTATCTCGTTTAACTATTATTTCATCAAATATCTTTTGATATGTAAGTAAACTAATTGTCATTGAACAGAGGTTGCGAGAATACAATACACAGGAATACTTGAAGACCCCCGCACTAGGGTGTGTGGGTAGGGGGAATTCCTTCTCGTGACCTTTAACGACACCCCCCCCCCCCGCCCCACCCCTTTGCCAATAATAGTAATCTGAATAATAGTTATAGTAATAATATCGATTGTAACTGTCGCTCCTGTAAAATTTATTGATGTTTGTTTAACAGTTAATGAATGAGGCTGAGTATCTTATGAAGAATTGTGGAGATCGAGGAGAGTGTTATCCGTCGAGGCCGTAGGCCGAGGCGGATAACACCCTCCGAGATCTCCATAATTCTTCATATGATACGAAAGCCGAATTCAATAACTGCTTTATTATTCATTCAAAATAATTCCTAGTTTAAAAACATAGCTAAAACATGCTTACCTCCATCGATCCATCAATGTGCAGTTCATCTTCGATAGTGTACGTTTAGGTTTGTCCAGCTCCGCAAATATTGTCCAAATGGCAAATGGCGCCCCTCGAGTTGTCTTCTTGCTGTTCTTGCCATGTTTTTAGCTATTTTTTCGCCTAGTTCTTACTCTTGAAACGAGTGAAATATCCGCCATTTTTTCAAGTTCACAACCAAAACAACTCAACCTCGTCCCCAGGTCTTCTCGGTCAACGGTGCCTTAACCTGCGAAAACGCTGCATCTTTGACGTCATTTCCTCGTTAAAGTAAAATTTCTTCCAGATTTGGTCATCAGTAACTTGTTATGGTGAATTAAACGTGTGCTTTTAGCCAATCAGAATCGGGGAAATATTTTGAATGAATAATAAAAATTGTTAATTATTCGTTCAAAATATTTCTCCTTTTCTGATTGGCTTGGTTATCCCAGCTTATTTTTGACAACCAGCTCTTTTTGTTGACCAACATAAGATGTTTGACGACATGTGTCGATAGAACGAAAGGGAGACGCACAGCGCGGTGGTTTAGAATTTTTTGGCAGCGCAGAGCTAGCCGAGAAAATGGAGGAGGATAGCAAGATTAGAACAAATACCACTTGACAAGGGTAGTCTGCTAATGACGAATACCCGAGGTGGAGAAGAACCACAGAAAATTTAAGGAGAAAAATCAGATCGGCTAAAAACACTTTTCATTTTCAGAACTGAATATAGTTTATATCTAGTATAAGCGAAGAAAAATTGGATACTTTTCATGCTTCTTTACCTGAAGACGAAACCACAGCCACCACGAAAAGCAAGCAAATCAGAAAGGCACAAGAAATCTTCATCTTAATTGGCTGATTTTATTTTCTGCAATAAAGATGTCATCAAGGAGACGCAATCAGTCAGCTAAAGTATCAAAGATTAAATAAATCCTCCAAAGTCACAGCTCCCCCACGGCAGAGTTTGGTTTTTGAAAGAAAGTAGGGCTGAAGGTGGATTCTTTGTTATTATAGGTGCAGTGGAGATCCTTGTTTCATATATTTTTCGGTTCTAAAAGTGACGGCTACTTAACTGGCTTTGACAGAAAAAAAAAAAAAAGTTCCAGCTATCATGCATTTAGCAATACACGAAAAACGTAAATTTGACTGATGAGGAATTATAATATTTCTGCAAAATAGGAAATTAAGATGATTCCACTTTTTTCGCAAGAAGATCATTTAATTTCGTTTATATTGTTGGTTCAAATTTCGGTTATCAGGTGTTTTATTGATATCATCACATGTTTGCAGAATATGTTTCAGAGAAATTGTTGGATCATAAAACCACTAGTCCTCCTGAATTCAGTCTTGAATTTGTTTTGTAAAGTGCACTTTTTTTGGCTCTGAAGCCGATCGACAATCGAGCTATTCTTTAAAAAGTGCCGGTTTTGTTTTTGCTCCAAAATCCTATCTGAGTTCTTAAATATATTCAGTTCTAAACTACGAAGGAGAATGGTTTGTCTCTTTTTCTTTGCATTGCTTCTTTTTGATAGCAGAATGATAAGCATTGTCGAGTAATTTCCCACTAATTCTCCCGCTTTCCACCCTTTTAGAGCTCTCGCGCCTTCCCTACCACATCCTCGCCCTTTGTTCCTTGGCTTCCACTCGCCTCTCCTTCCCTGCTTAATAATTTTTGGAATATCTTTGATCAGCAGTAAGCTGTATACTTCTACCTGTGATCAAAGTATTAACCGACCAGTACTACATGAAAATTTCTCCATGGTGTTATCCGGGATAATGTCATTGACTTGGGGTTTATTTCTTCCGGTTTTACAGCCATTAGGTTTGATCAGGATCTCAAATATCTTATCCTAAATTGACAAGAATTCTTCCCCCGCAACCGGTACCTCGTTAAAGACATGCAGTTTAAGAGAAAATTACAGCACTTTGATTGTCTCTTGAACGGTCGTATTTGCAATAGTTTCTGGTCTCCTTTCGATTTTTTTCTACTCAGAGATCGTCCAAAATTTTTGTTACTGTTAAAAATTAATCGTAGTGAAAACAATCAACCATTCCATTGAAAACTCCATCGCTCGACTTAGGAAAACTCATAAAATTATATTCAGTAGTTTTAGGACACACTGCGTATTAGGAGAAACCAATAATTCAAAAAACTATACTAAGACCAAAACAGTCATCGGAATAAGCAGCCAGCAGACTCGCACTGTGCGCTAGTTCAAAAGCAGTTTGGAAATTACAAACGGAGTGAACTGTTCAGAACAGAGAAATAAGCTATCGAATCGATTTTCCCGCCAACTTACCAAGATTGATCCACGTCAATAACTGTGTTCACTTGCTTAAAGTACGCAGATGCTTGACAAAATCCAACAAAAACTAGAATGATTCGCAATTGTCGAACATCTATACAAAACTGAATACAATATGAAACAATTATAGCAATTAGATATGACATATTAGGTTAGATGACATGATCCTTTAGTCGCTCGCATGAAGTTTTCAGCTTCTCACCAGATGAATCAAAATCGGGTCGTCAAATTAAAGATTGAACTAAATTAACGCATAACTAACTTAAGTTATTGAACAATTGTGTAGCTGAGAGGCCATATTTAACTTAAGCTATAACCCGACTGACATCTGAGCTGTCGCATCGCATTTCTTCAGTGATCAGTCCAGTTGATGTTAGAAATCTGATTTGAAATTTAATTCTGCAATTTAGTACACAGAGAACGTGCATGATCCTATCATAGGAAAAAATATTTTTTTGCTTAGCATTGCGTACTTTACGTTATGCTGCAATTTAAATGCCAGTGAAAAAGGGATAGGAGAAAAAAATTATTAGGTAAATGAAATTATGTGAGAAAGTTCATGATATGTGAGCTCTAACTGATGCGGCGGCAGTGCAATGCATTTTTATTGGAATATTTGAAAAGTTGGTAGCGATAATAATGACAGATACTTTTCACTGGTTATGGGATACTTTGAAATGATATACCGTGAAATATCTCACGAGTGACTTGATCAGTTTCTCCCGCAGGAGCCCATACTGCGAGGAGCGACCAACTTCTATGCGCTCGAGTCACGGCGTTTTCTAGTACCAGTTTATTTTTAGAACTGTTTTGGAGCGAATTTTGAATATCTTTTAAATTCCACATACCAGTCAGCGAAACCTACAGACCTAAAAATGATATTTTTAGCCTTTTAATAAAGTTTAGTTTTCCTTTTAGATATCGTATACGTCGAATGCTCTCATAGACATGGTGGAGATTCTATTTTCGCCCTAAAAAAAGTGCCCTAAAATGTATCCAAAAATAAACTGGTATTTAAAAACGCCGTGACATAAGAAGCTAACATGGAAGTTGCTCTCTCCGGGTTATGGGCTCCTGGTTTCGCAGTATACACACGGGCCTTTAGGAGAGTTTGTATGGCTTTAGGCGAGTGTGTAGTTTATAAAGAAAATTCAAGTTCCGACTGGGATATCCAAGGCATACCACGAGAAAGCATTGCATAACTAATTGCTGCCATGCAACCACATACATGACGTACAGTATTCGATTAAATTAAATCAGACGTAATTAAATAGCTCAAAATGATTTGAATTGACGGTTGCGCTGGAAAAAATTTAAATCCCTATTTATAAGAACATAATACTGCTTTGATTGTAACTTATTGTAATATGTTTGAACGCATTCAGACTATGATCTCAAAATTAGCGGAGAAAATTCAGCTACCATAAAAAGTCCTAAAATGCCCTGGACCTGTCTTTTAAACCTAAGGCTATCGAATAGGTCAGTTATTTAATCTGATTATTGATCGAAGTAGAACGCAATCTTTTTTCACACAGACATATACAAAATAGGCCAATGCAATGCTGTATTCATTTTATTTTACTCTTGGACTAATTAAGTCTACAATGTTTTTTTTAATTATTCAACATGATAGAAGGTGTATACTAAATAGTAGACCATCTTGCAACAAAATGGATTATTCTTCCGCCTTAACTCATGACCCTTGTTGTATCATACATCAAAAGAAGATATAAAGATATAAAGAAGATATAAAGCTGTTTATCATAGTTGACCAAATATCTCAAACTGATCGCCGTGAGAGAAATAGGACCTTTCAGTTTTCATTTTTTTTTTGAACTTTTGACGTGGACCAGTTAGGGAAAATCAGGTCCTCAAACTCGCGGAAAGTTACACGCGTTTGTATGGGGAGGGGGGGCAAGTTTGCACTCCCTACCATTCAACTCGACTTTGAGGAGATACATCTTCGTTACTTTTTAACAAATCAACTTGGCAATTTTGCTAGTCTAAAGACGCTTTTTCCAGCGAAGTCCATGAATTTTTCTCTACTTGTTCATATAAAAAAATAAATAAATGATAATTTAAAAAAACGTGGAAAGCCCAATTCAAGTCCTTATTATTTTATCGGAACAATATGCTGTTTGATTGTTACTTTTCTTTTTTCAACGCTTCATCTTTGTCCAAGAGTTGTTCTTTCTGATCTCAAAATTAGCGGCCAGAAATGAAATGGCCTCAACCAGTCTTTCAAACTTCTTTAAGAGGGAAATCGGTAAGGTCATGATCAGTATATTTATTTAATCTGATCATTCGGAAATAAAACGCAGTCTTGGACCACAAACCGAAAAGATAGGCCAAGCAGTACTCTAGTCATTTTATTTTTTCTGGTGCACACTTTATTACAGTTTTACTACTCCAGATAACAGGTGTTAACAGTGGGCCATCGTGCAACCAATGGATCATTACCCCGTATCTTACTCATGACTCCTCTTGTATTTTTTATCAGCGTCTGGAAAATCCTGATAAATGAATTAAAAAATATAAGCTTCACGACATGTTATAACTGTTGTCGTTTAAATTTACTTCTTGATATAAATTTTATTTCCCTTTTTTTGGCTTATGGTTTTGTATGATAATATATACGTTTGAAATAAAGGGAAATAAAAATTAAACCAAGAATAAAGTTGAACCACAAGATAACGAAGCGGGTGAAAGAAAAAGGAGAGGATAAAATGAGCATGGGAAATTAGGCGCGCAAGACACACTACTGTACTTTGCTAAATTAAACTCGTGTTCTACCTCTTAAAAGAATTTGGGAATGTTGCTCGAGGAGCCTATTTCTGCCGTCACCCTCTTCCCAAGCAATGTTGATTGTGTTGATACAAGAATGCACCGGGGGTAGGGGGAGGGGGGGAAGGGAAATGCGTCATTTTGACGAGCTACCGCGTTCGCGTCCCAAGAGTTTTGACCAAGGTTGTTTTATTATTCCCAGGGGTACTCTCTAGGCTGATTTAGCAACAGGACGGGAACGTCATTTGACGACGGGTAAGCGCGCGGAAAGGACTAAACTCGACTTCCGGTACCCAATTTGCCGCTCTGCCGTTGGTCAATCCAATTGTTTGATTTGCAGGCGCAGTCGTCCACAGACGTTCCCGTTCTGTTGCTAAATCAGCCTAATGTCCTGTACCGGGACGCTCCCTACTAGTGAAAGGTAGGGACTTCACTAGTTGAAGTATATGAAAGTAATATATGAAAGTACACGCAGTATATGGCATGGAAATCTGTCATTAGAGAGCTTTAGATTCTAAGACGAGTACGAGATTTTCTCATTACTAAGTACTGCACTCGCGTGAACCAGCGTCATTTTGGCGGGAAAAAGTGGTAGCCGTCGTCACTCTACTACGAGTTTTAGCATGCAAATGTTATATATGGCATGGAAATCTGTCATTTTTTCTAGTTCAGTCAAAAGGCCCAAAAAATCTCGGGTCTTACTTGAATGCATTATGGCTTGTAAAAAAGTCGAGAATACGTTCTGCCTTTGTGATTTCTTCATATTCAAAAGGCAGCACATTTACAGCAGTTAAAAGGGATGCAAATTTCTAAACTAAGTATGTGAATGAGGAACCATTTGTCAATAAAAGGTGTGCGAAAGAGCTCAAGGCACCTTTGCTGTCAATAATGGTGTCTAAAAATTGGTTGGATCTCAGGTGGGAGCCTCCCCGTATAAAACTTTGTTGGGTACTCCCCCGGGTAATTTTACGGGGATTTGGTTGCAAAAGGACAAGCTCAAAGTCATTCAACCTAAAGAAAAGGAAAATTCTTGACTAAAGAACGACACGGCTAAAACCTTCCTTTCCCCCAAATTACCAAACATAATTTACGATTTTTTTCAGCACGCACCAAAAAATCAGAGTATTTTTTTTTGGGTGTATACTAAAACAGTGGATAGTGTTTCTCGCGCGCTCTGATTGGCTACTCAATCAGTGAATATCCTGCACTATTCACTGATTCACCTCCAGTTCCTCCGAGCGAGCTACACCAAACTAGGGTAAGTTGCGAGCAAAATGCCTTCCCGGTTTGCCGCCGTAAAAAAAAAAGAGAGAAATTTCACAACTAATCAGGCAAGCTGTCCCCGAAATACACGAAGAAGGTGACGAAGTTCGGTTTGGAAGTTTTAACATTTGAAGTTTTGTCTTTTTGACTTAAATTTATCGATAAAACCGGTGAAAAAGTTTTTTGTTTACAAATGCAAATTCCGCTCAAGTCTTTCGTTACTTTACTTAGTTGACTTGTTCATAAATAAGCTTAAAACTAAATTAACTAATCTTTTTTACAGAATAATTTTAAATGCAAAAAGAATTCACAACTCCTTTTGAAGAAATTTACCCGCAAGAGCTAAACAAATGCCTTCAAAAGTTTTATTTGTCGGCAAGAAAAAACGACGACCGCGGCCGTTCGATTATTGCGCGCCAAAATTGTAATCGTTGGCAACCGTAAATGAGTTAAAAATCATCATTTTTGTGCTCAATTATCTCACTGTTTTAGTATATACTAACATAGTTATTCACCTCAGTGTTGGTGGCTAGTGGCCTCGGTAAATTACCACCACTAGCCACCTCCACTTCGGTGAATAATTGTTATATATACTGACTTAGACTGAAACATTTCAAAAAGTCGTTAAAGAAACGAACCAATTTCGACGTTTAAAAATTCATACTTGGCATCAATGCTTGAGAAAAAGACAAAAATATATATTATTCATCCCTGTACCTTGAGCGGATTTTTTTCTTTATTTTCCCCAAGTCTACGAAGTATGAATTTTATCATAACGAAATCGGTCTAGTTAAAATACCAAAATATTGCTAAGTAGCTAAAATGTTTCGAAATAGATGCCACAATTTGATGTTTAATGTAATTAAGAACTAAAAAATCTTTCGTTTTTCTCTCTCCTTCCTCGTATATGAACGCTTTTAATTTTACAGTTTTTGCCAACGACCTCGCAGCCTCGCGAAGACGCGTAATGCGAGGAGGCAGCCTAATAAAGCTGTGCGCGAAATTTCCAAGGTAGAATGAATCTCGAATCGATTTAACATAAGGTATAGTGTAAAGCAACTTTTATGACGTAATGCAGAACAGAGAATCCATTGTTTTCGAGCGAACATGTGATACACAATAGAGAATCCACGAGCCGTGCGCGTGTTTGTGAATCCCGTGCTCATCCTTTCTTCAACCAATCGTCGTGGGGATTCATTTGCATCATACGCGTACAGTTGTCGCATTTGCCCGCTGGGATTTTTTATTGCCTGCCGCTAAGAAAATATAATAACGCCGCAAAACTCATTTTGCCTTTGAAGCAAAATACTTCGGAAGGCTTCACTGACGAAACATAAGTCTTCTTTGTGAAAATGAAATGATCAGCATGTCAGGAGTGTGGGACAAAGAAAAAATCTGAGTCCCCGACAGGATTCGAACATATGACCTCCCAAACACCGGACCGACGCTCTATCCACTTGAGCTACGGAGAACTCATGGAGAGCGAGGCCATACAGCTATTTCGAGAAAGGTTGTCGGAAGAAGTGCACGCGACAATCCCGAAAGGTATTGTGGGTGGTTTTGAGTTCACTGTTCTTCAAGAAATTTGAAAGAATGGCACGAGAGACCATGGACATATCTTCGCGCCGCTAAAGGAAAGCAACAATTAAAGGTAGGTTCGACTGCTACAGTGTCAGGAACAGTGTATTGATTATATCCCATATCACCTTTCGGGATTGTCGTGCACATTTTTTCCGACAATCTTTCTCGAAATAGCTGTATACTAGTTTCATATTTGACACGCGTCCTGCATACTGCTGGGATCAGAAATTTCGATGTTTCCCTGTGTGCTGAATGAATGAAAGATTGTAAATCTTCTTTTTTTCCTGAATAATAGACTTCCTAATCTTTAAAAAGAGACCAAATATAAATTTGTACCTTGAATATTCGTGGACTTCAATTTCGATTTAATTTGATTTTCCGAGGATTCTAAGTTTGCTTATAAGATCACAGACTTTACAGACTTTACATAGCATATTTTTCGAAATATACATTGAAGTCCGTGTTTTTGTCCGAAGTTTTGCACGGGTCATTTTGGGTAAAATGACCTGTGCGCAACTTCGGACAAAAACACGGACTTCAATATATATCTCGAAAAATATGCTATGTGAAGTCTGGATTTCAAATTCTTTATGCAGTAGAACAGTTTAATTCACTATTTTCAAGGTAACTTTCGCTTATGCAATCGAATTGAGTTCAAACTATAGCTAACTATTTTTCGTAAATTACTGTAATTCTTGACAGTTTCTACGGATTATTGAACAGCGCGCGAGTATATATAGGTAAAATCTTTGCTCGTTGGCACTTAGCAATAGCTATAACTAGTAAGTACATAATAGTCCATTTTCAAGTTTGACAGTACAAGTGCTGGTGGAAAACCGCTGAAAAACGATGGCTACGGTCTTTTCATGTTCATTCGCCGAAGGCGGAGCCGTGGGGTCTGGGGAGCAAATAAGCCACTCTTCCTACTTTCTCCGAAGAAAAGAAAAAAATGAATACTCAAATAAGAGTCTCCCCAGCCACGCCACTTCAAGTAACTAGTTAAGCCTCCCTCCCCTACCCCCTGCGACATATCAAGAAACATCACTTTAAACCTCACTCTCGTTTCACTAGATTTGCTAACGTACCTTTCCAGAAAACGCTCCATTGAGAGTCTTGCGAGCATCTTGTACAACCTCATCCGCCGCTTCTATCAGAAGCCTTTTAAAATCTGAAACAAATCGTTATTTAGTCTTTTAAGCAGAAGTTTATGCAGCAGTCTATATGTCTGAAGGTCATACAGCAAGGCTGTTACGGCCCATCGTCGTACTCGTACTCGGGTCATTAAAAGCCCCGTGAGACTGGACCTGTGAGAGTAGAATAAATTATGTAGATAACACGTCACGTGACTTCCTTGCTAGTCGCTCGTAGATTTGTTGTAAGTCGGGTTCCCGGGCAGTACATCAACCTGTTTTAAATCGGTGTATTGTAAATAGAGCGGATTAAAGTTGTGTTCAAGCGTTCAAGTTTGTATTCCATCGCTTCCTTAACATGGTCCTTCACAGCCGGATACAAGGTGACAGTTGAACAGTAAATTTGTAATTCTTCGCAAGGTCATCACCACGTGGGCGATAAGATGGCCGCCAGTCCAAAGACCGAAAATGATGATTTATCGCAACTTACAGCCGATCAGCTGCGAAAGCTGCTTCAAGAAAAGGGATTACCAACTACTGGAAAAAAGAAGGTCTTGATTGAAAGGTTGGTAGACGATTCAAAGTCAAATGTTGTCAAACCAGAGTCGAAGGAAGAAATGAATCTTGCTGAGTCAGCGGAGTCTTCGAGTGAAGTAGAAATTCAAGAGATTAACTCGATCAGACGCAAAGCCAAAGCCATGCAAATAGATATGGACGGGCTGATTCGGGAAATTTCGGAGCTTAGTCAAAGTACAAGTAACAAAGTGAAAGTAAAGCTGAGAATTGAAAGACTTACCGTGCACAGAGAGAAATATCTTCAGCTGAGAAATGAAATAGTCGCGCTGATCGCGGAGGATATGATAGAAGAAGAACTTCGCAGATGGGGAGATCTTTTACGTGTGGTGGATAAAGCTATCGATGTTGCTCATGAATACCTCCAAAAGGATTCCAAAGTGGAAGATCATCAGTCTTCAAAAGAAAATACACATACTGACAGTCGTCAATCGTCAAGTCTTAAATTGCCCAGGATTGAACTGCCAAAGTTTAATGGGGATGTGTTGAAATTTCAAAACTTCTGGGACCAGTTTGAAGCCGCAGTGCATAACAATGATGACTTACCCAAGGTACAGAAGTTTACTTACCTACGCTCAGTGCTTACTGGTAATGCTTTGCAAACAATTGAAGGCATCATCAACTCGCGACCATTAACGGCAGTGAGCGACGATTGCAGAGACCCTTTGCCGGTTACACCTGCTCATCTTGCAATTGGTAGACCGATTAACCAGTTACCTGAGAGTAAAGAAGAAAGCTTGGAGGAGTCTAGTAAAAGAACTGTCGAAAGGTATCTTTACCTACAGAGACTACTCAACCACTATTGGAAACGTTGGCAACGAGAATATCTGCACCTTCTGTCCGTGAGAAGTAAATGGCGAGAGGAAAACCCCTCCATTCGAGAAGGTGATATCGTATTGGTCTCAGATGATAATGTATCGCGTACCAAGTGGCCAATGGCCAGGGTGGAAAAGGTTCATCCTGGTAAGGACGGACTCGTGCGAACGGCTACCGTGAAAGCACAGAAAGGTGTATTCAACAGGCCTGTTCAACGCTTACACAGATTGGAAATCCAGCTCTGTTAAAAATAAACTATGACATCATCCTATCTTAATGAGATGGATGACGTAAATAAATTATGCACGTCACGTGACTTCCTTGTTAATTTATACCCCGCACAAAAAATCGGTTAATTAAATCCGTTCAAATTCCATCGAAAAAGGCAGTCACCGACAAGCCCTACTAATCTTCCCAGGTTCGAGTCCCGTTCTGGACACATGCTGAATTTGGTCTTTTTCTCCCCGATTTAAATCTTCGGCCGTTCTGCCAACTGGTTGCCTCCTGCCCGTTAAAGTTTTTAATCCTGTTGTGCTATATCTGGATTTGGATTATTTGTTTCTAATTATTTGAGTGGAGTTGCCGTGAGCTGGCTGGATAAGCTAAGTGCACTTTCCACTATAAACAAATATTTATTAATAACCTTTTCTTATGACTTAATTTGTTAACGTCACTGGTGGCTGTGTCTATCAAAGAGCAAAAACAAGGGCACATTTTTAAGTTCTCTTGGCAAAGCAGCCACTCTCTTTAAGCGGCCAGTACATCCTCGTCCCCAGGGTGGGGCGGGAAAAGGCCCTGGCATCGGCTGGTCACGTGTCCCCTCGTACACCCTAAAATCCTGGGTGTAATAAACTGATTAGCGCTGTGTGAAAAGCTAAAATTATGCGTAACCTCATAGCGCGCGATCTTGGGCGGCCTTTTATATCTCTTGACGATTAAAGAAAAGTTTTAAAAGATTTCCTTTTTGTCACAGATACTGGCTATGGTATTTTTTTGCTTTCCTCCGATTTCTATAAAGTGGACAGCGAGTAACATTTATAACAACGTTTATAGAGCGATATAAGTACATATAAATGACAAACAAGCAATCGTACATGCATAAGGTTCTCTTGTACTGGAAAAGTCCGTTTCCACGACTCTTCTGATATTTTATTTCATTTCTCACGAAGTGGACCGCCGTACACAGCCTAGTTCCATTTACCTCAACTCTCAGCCATATCATTGCGTCACGCGTTGGTTTAGACTTATCTTGTATGACGTGTATTTTTAAAAAATTCATTGACCTCTGCTACCTCATTGACGACTGGCAACAAAGGAAGACTTGGGCCCATTTAAAATTCACAGAGCTGTAGTTGATTCCCGTCGATCAGTCAATCTTCCCTTTAATATAAGGAAAATCCTTTGTACTTATCCTCGGAAGAGAAAAGATATGAGGTCTTCAAATGTTTCAGATCGGCGACCTGTCCTCATTCCTGGCTTGACGGCTGACTTGCATCCGGTGCGGAGATTTGTTTGTTTCATGGTCGGGTTGTAGAGAAGACCAGACTCCATAAAGCATTTTGATGAACAATTTTATTTCAATTAAGTTCAATTTGTTTAATTTCACTGCAGATCCTGGAGGCAAAGGCCCGCATTTTTGTTTGACATTGGATAAAATCATTTTCCGCTTGATCACCAGTAATTCCACAGTCACGATGAATTTCCGAAGTACCACTCGATAACACAAACAGCTTGTCTCAACTCTGAAGCATTTGACTCATTTTGTACGTGACAACGTAGAGCCGCCACCCCCTTTCATTAGCTTGTAGCATTTGAATAATAGGCAACTAAATGGATCTTAAGCTTTTGAATCGTACACACGCGAAAATATTGACAAAGCTCGCGATGTTATTATTTTCCTTTGTTGCTCCGTTCGCCTTCTGTCGGCGCAAAACCAGCGGGTTGCATATAAATTGCTTCTCAGGAATATTTAGGCTGTACACGTGACCAGCCGATGCCAGGGCCTTTTCCCGCCCCACCCATTTTTTAAGGGAAAAGCCCTGGGGACGAATTTGCGGCCAGTAATCAAAAACCGGAAATGATTGTAAAAACGATTGTAAATTAAACCTTAGCCTGCTTAGTCGGCGCCGGAGTATTTAGGGCGAAGGCCTTAGAGTGGCAAGTATTTTTGAAAAATCCTTGATTGCGGTAAACTGTGTACAGGTGGCACAGGTATCTGACAGCGGTTTTTGCTTACTCCCTTATTGGGTAATTCAGTCCTTTTATGGCAGTGTGTCATGGTTTTTCAATTTCATGCAAGGTTTTTCCTTAGTGCTGCGTTGAGCATCCTTACTGCGCATACTCTCAAGCGTGATTAATGTTCTCTTCTCAGGGCCTGTTTATATGGAGGTGGGGGACCCCAGATAGGTGAGGTAACATGCGGTGGGTCATTCCAGCTTTCATGTAAACGAGATCAAATTAAAATGAGAGATCATGTGGACGGGCGGGTTACCCACCAAAGCGGGTTACCTCACCTACCTGGGGTCCCCTACCTCCATGTAAACAGGCCCTAATATATAAAAGAATTTCGTTTATCATTAAATAGAGCATTTCCGAGTTGCGCCAAAACTGTGTTTTGAAGGTGTGGCTAACTGCAAAGCCCTTGATCTGAGAATAGTTTTTATTCTAATGCAAATAAAAGTCTTTTTCACAAGAAAGGTCTCGCACTTAGCCTTGTGTTTAAAGTGAGAGTTTTTGTAACTCGGAAATGGCTAATAATCATACGCATAAAAGTAATATGTTAATAGCCCACCATTATCAAAGAGGTCTATAATTAAGGATTGTATTTTTGCTAGCTTACGTTTGCGCAGATCAGATGGGGTAATGCAATCATCCACTTTTTGTTCATGGTCCGTGACGTCGGATTTGTCTCCAAGTTTTAATGGCACAGCTGAAGTGTAAGCAAACAATATTTGACAAGCAGAATGTACAATTTTTTATCTCGATTAACTATTATTTCATCAAATATCTTTTGATATATAAGTTGTCATTGAACAATGGTTGCGAGAATACAATACACAGGAATACTTGAAAACCCCCGCACTAGGGTGTGTGGGTAGGGGGAATTCCTTCACGTGACATTTAACGACAACGCCCCCTTTACCAATAATAGTTATAGTAATAATATCGATTGTAACTGTCGCTCCTGTAAAATTATTGATGTTTATAAATTATTAATTATTCGTTCAAAATATTTCTCCTTTTTTCATTGGCTTGATTATCCCATCTTATTTTTGACAACCAGCTCTTTTTGTTGACCAAAATAAGGTGTTTGACGACATGTGTCGATAGAACGAAAGGGAGACGCACGGCGAGGTGTTTTAGAATTTTTTGGCAGCGCAGAGCTAGCCGAGAAAATGGAGGAGGATAGCAAGATTAGAACAAATACCACTCGACAAGGGCAGACTGAAAATTTAAGGAAAAAAATCAAATCGGCTAAAAACACTTTTCATTTTCAGAATTGAATATAGTTTATATCTAGTATAAACGAAGAAAAATTGGATACTTTTCATGCTTCTTTACCTGAAGACGAAACCACAGCCACCACGAAAAGCAAGCAAATCAGAAAGGCACAAGAAATCTTCATCTTAACTGGCTGACTTTATTTTCTGCAATGAAAATGTCATCAAGGAGACGCAATCAGTCAGCTAAAATATCAAAGATTAAATAAACCCTCCAACGGCACTGCTCCTCCACCGCAGAGTTTGGTTTTGAAAGAAAGTAGGGCTGAAGGTGGATTCGTTGTTATTGTAGGTGCAGTGGAGATCCTTGTCTCATATATTTTTCGGTTCTAAAAGTAACGTCTATCAAACTGCCTTTGAGGAAAAAAAGTTCCAGCTATCACGCATTTAGCAATACACGAAAAACGTAAATTTGACTGATGATGAATTATAATATTTCTGCGAAATAGGAAATTAAGATGACTCCACATTTTTCACAAGAAGATCATTTAATTTCGTTTATATTGTTGGTTCAAATTTCGGTTATCAGGTGTTTTATTGATATCATCACATGTTTGCAGAATTTGTTTCAGAGAAATTGTTGGATTATAAAACCACTTTAAGTCCTTCTGAATTCAGTGTTGAAATTGTTTTGTAATTTTGCACTTTTTTTGGCTCTGAAGCCGATCGACAATCGAGCTATTCTTTAAAAAGTGCCGGTTTTGTTTTTGCTCCAAAATCTTATCTGAGTTCTTAAATATATTCAATTCTAAACTGCGAAGGAGAATGGTTTGTCTCTTTTTCTTTGCTTCTTTTTGATAACAGAATGATAAGCATTGTCGAGTAATTTCCCACTAATTCTCTCGCTTTCCACCCTTTTAGAACTCCCGCCTCCCCCCTTTTCCTCTCGCGCCTTCTTTACCACATCCTCGCCCTTTGTTTATTGGATTCCACTCGCCTCTCCTTCCCTACTTAATCATTTTTGGAATATCTTTGATCAGCAGTAAGCTGTATACTTCTACCTGTGATCAAAGTATTAACTGACCAGTACTACATGAAAATTTCTCCATGGTGTTATCCGGGATAATGTCATTGACTTGGGGTTTATTTCTTCCGGTTTTACAGCCATTAGGTTTGATCAGGATCTCAAATATCTTATCCTAAATTGACAAGAATTCTTCCCCTGCAACCGGTACCTCGTTAAAGACATGCAGTTTAAGAGAAAATCACAGCACTTTGACTGTCTCTTGAACGGTCGTATTTGCAATAGTTTCTGGTCTCCTTTGGATTTTTTTCTACTCAGAGATCGTCCAAAATTTTTGTTATTGTTAAAAATTAATCGTAGTGACAACAATCAAACATCCCATTGAAAACTCCATCGCTGGACTTAGGAAAATTCATAAAATTATATTCAGTAGTTTTAGGACACACTGCGTATTAGGAGAAACAATAATTCAAAAGATTATACTAAGACCAAAACAGTCATCGGAATAAGCAGCCAGCAGGCTCGCACTGTGCGCTAATTCAAAAGCAGTTTGGAAATTACAAACGGAGTGAACTGTTCAGAACAGGGAAATAAGCTATCGAATCCATTTTCCCGCCAACTTACCAAGATTGATCCTCTTCAATAACTGTCTTCACTTGCTTAAAGCACGCAGATGCTTGACAAAATCAAACAAAAACTCTAAATGATTCGCAATTGTCGAACATCTATACAAAACTGAATACAATATGAAACAAGTATAGCAATTAGATATGACATATTAGGTTAGATGACATAATCCTTTAGTCGCTCGCATGAAGTTTTCAGCTTCTCACCAGATGAATCAAAATCGGGTCGAATTTCGCAGTCATCAAATTAAAGATTGAACCAAATTAACGTATAACTAACTTAAGTTATTAAACACTTGTGTAGCTGAGAGGCCATATTTAACTTAAGATATAACCCGACTGACATCTGAGCTGTTGCATCGCATTTCTTCAGTGATCAGTCCAGTTGATGTTAGAAATCTGATTTGAAATTTAATTCTGCAATTTAGTACACAGAGAACGTGCATGATCCTATCACAGGAAAAAATATTTTTTTGCTTAGCATTGCGTACTTTACGATATGCTGCAATTTAAATCCCAGTAAAAAAGGGATAGGAGAAAAAAATTATTAGGTAAATGAAATCATGTGAGAAAGTTCATGATATGTGAGCTCTAATTGATGCGGCGGCAGTGCAATGTATTTTTATTGGAATATTTGAAAATCTCGTAGCGATAATAATGACAGAAACTTTTCACTGGTTATGGGATACTTTGAAATGATATACCGTGAAATATCTCACGAGTGACTAGATCAGTTTCTCCCGCAGGAGCTCATACTGCGAGGAGCTACCAACTTCTATGCGCTCGAGTCACGGCGTTCTCTAGTACCAGTTTATTTTAAGAACTGTTTTGGCGCGAATTTTGAATATATTTTAAATTCCAGATACCAGTCAGCAAAACCTACAGACCTAAAAATCATATTTTTAGCCTTTTAATAAAGTTTTGTTTTCCTTTTAGATAACTTATACGTCGAATGCTCTCATAGACATGGTGGAGATTCTATTTTCGCGGGAAAAAACTGCCCTAAAATGTATCCAAAAATAAACTGGTCCTTAAAAACGCCGTGACATAAGCCACTAATATGGAAGTTGCTCTCTCCGGCTTATGGGCTCCTGGTTTCTCAGTATACACACGGGCCTTTAGGAGAGTTTCTATGGTTTTAGGCGAGTGTGTAGTTTATAAAGACACACGCAGGAACGGTCATGTGACTACCCAATTTTCTTCCATTGAAAGGTTTCCATTTTCTATAGTAATGGAGGCTCAGCTGCACGTGATATCTTCGCTATTAAATTAAATCAGACGTAATTAAATAGCTCAAAATGATTTGAATTGACGGTTGCGCTGGAAAAATTTTAAATCCCTATTTATTAGAACATAATACTGCTTTGATTGTAACTTATTGTAATATGTTTCAACGCATTCAGTCTATGATCTCAAAATCAGCGGAGAAAATTCAGCTACCATAAAAAGTCCCAAAATGCCCTGGACCTGGGGGCGCAAGTTTGCACTCCCTACTTATTATCAAATCAATTTCAAACTTGGCAATTTTGCTAGTCTAAAGACGCTTTTCCAGCGACGTCCATGAATTTTCCTTCACTTGTTCATATAAAAAAATAAATGAATAATAATTTTAAAAAACGTGGAAAGCCCAATTCAAGTCCTTATTATTTTATCGGAACAAAATGCTGTTTGATTGTTACTTTTCTTATTTCAACACTTCATCTTTGTCCAAGAGTTGTTCTTTCTGATCTCAAAATTAGCGGCCAGAAATGAAATGGCCTCAACCAGTCTTCCAAACTTCTTTAAGAGGGAAATCGGTAAGGTCATGATCAGTATATTTATTTAATCTTATCATACGGAAATAAAACGCAGTCTTGGACCACAAAGCGAAAAGATAGTCCAAGCAGTACTCTAGTCATTTTATTTTTTCTCGTGCACACTTTATTACAATTTTACTACTCCAGATAACAGGTGTGAGCAGTGGGCCATTGTGCAACCAATGGATCATTACCCCGTTTCTTACTCATGACTCTTCTTGTATTTTTTATCAGCGTCTGGAAAATCCTGATAAATGAATTAGAAAATATAAGCTTAACGACATGTTATAACTGTTGTCGTATAATTTTACTTTTAAGTATAAATTTTATTTCCCTTTTTTTGGCTTATGGTATTCTATGATAATATATACGTTTGAAATAAAGGGAAATAAAAATTAAACCAAGAATAAAGTTGAGCCACAAGATAACGAAGCAGGTGTAAGGAAAAGGAGAGGACAAAATGGGCATGGGAAATTAGGCGCGCAAGACACACTACTGTACTGTACCTGCTAAATTAACTCGTATTCTACCTCCTAGAAGAATTTGGGAATGTTGCTACAAGAGCCTATTTCTGCTGTCACCCTCTCCCCAAGCAATGTTGATTGCGTTGATACAAGATTGCACCGGCGGAAGTGGGGGGAGGGGGTGGGGGAGAGAAAATGCGTCATTTTGACGAGCTACTGCGTTCGCGTCCCAAGGGGAACCATTTGCCAATAAAAGACGTACGAAAGAGCTCAAGGCACCTTTACTGTCAAAAATGGTATCTAAAAGTTGGTTGGATCTCGGATGGGATCGTCCTCGTATAAAACTTTTTTGGTTATTTCCCCGGGGTAATTTTACTGGGATTTGGTTGCAAAAGGACAAGCTGAAAGTAATGCAGCCAAAATGAAAAGGAAAATTACTTTCCCCCAAGTAACCAAACATTATTTACGATTTTTTTCAGCACGCACCAAAAGAACTGAATATTTTTTTTTACTTAAACAGTGGATACTGTTTTTCGCGCGCTCTGATTGGCTACTCAATCAGTGAATATCCTGCACCATTCACTGATTCACCTTCAGTTCCTCCGAGCGAGCGACGCCAAACTCGCGTAAGTTGCGAGCAAAATACCTTCCCGATTTGCTGCAGTAACAAACAAAGAAATTTCACGAAGTTCGGTTTGGAAGTTTTAACAGGTAAAGCTTTGTCTTTTTGACTCGAATTTATCGATAAAACCAGTGAAAAAGTTTTTTTTGTTTACAAATGCAAATTAAGCTTAGTTGTCTTGACTTGTTCATAAATAAGCTTAAAACTAAATTTAATAATCTTTTTTACAAAATGATTTTAAATCACCGCGCAAAAAGAATTCACGACTCCTTTTGAAGAAATTTCCCCGCAAGTGCTAAGCAAATGCCTGTTTTATTTGTCGGCAAGAAAAAGCGACGACCACGGCCATTTGGTCATTGCGCGCCAAAATTGTAATCGTTGGCAACCGTAAATGAGTTAAAAATCATCATTTTTTTTGCTCAATTATCTCACTGTTTTAGTATATACTAAAACAATTATTCACCTCAGTGTCGGTGGCTAGTGGTGGAAATTTACCTCGCCGCTTCACCACCTCCACTTCGGTGAATAACTGTTAAATATACTCACTTAGACTGAAACATTTCAAAAAGTCCTCAAAGTCCTCAAAAATTCATACTTGGCATCGATGCTTGAGAAAAAGCCGGAATATATATACCTTCATCCCTTCTACGAAGTATGAATTTTATCATAACGAAATTGGTGTAGTTAAAATACCAAAATATTGCTAAGTAGCTAAAATGTTTCGAAATAGATGCATATGCCGCAATTTGATGCCTAATGTAATAAAAAACTACAAAATCTTTCGTTTTTCTTTCTTCTTCTTTGCATATGAACGCTTTTAATTTTACAGTTTTTTTCAACGAGTTCGCAGCCTCGCGTCGAAGGCCTAATAAAGACGTGCCCGAAAGTACTTCCAAGGCAGAATGAGTCTCGAATCGATCTTTAAGGTAGTGTAACGTAACTTTTATGACGTAATGCAGAACAGAGAATGCATTGTTTTCAAGAGAACACGTGATACACAACAGAGAATCCACGAGTCGTGCGCGTGTTTGTGAATGCCGGGCTTATTCCGTCTTCAACCAGTCGTCGGGTGGATTCATTTGTATCATACCCGTACCGCTGTCGCATTTGCCCGCTGGAATTTTTTATTATATTGCCTGCGCTAAGGAAAAATAATAACGCCGCAAAATTCATTTTGCCTTTGAAGGAAAATACTTCGGAAGGCTTCAATCATTTTCGCGCAACATAAATCCTCTTTATGAAAATGAAATGATCAGCATGTCAGGAGCTTGGGACAAAGAAAAAAATCTGAGTCCCCGACAGGGCGGGCGCTCTATCAACTTGAGCTACGGAGAACTCATAGAGAACGAGGTAATAGGTTCATACTAGGTTCATTCTTGACACGCGTCCTGCATACTGCTAGGATCAGCAATGTCGATGTTGCACTGTGTGGTGAAAGAATGAAAGATTGTAAATCTTTTTTTTTTTCCTGAATAATAGACAGCTTCCTAAGCTTTGAAAAGAGACCGAATATAGATCTGTACGTTAAATATTCGCGGACTTTAATTTGATTTTCCGAGGATTCTAAGTTCGCTTATAAGATCACAAAATTTTACGCAAAAAATGGCTTGTGCGCAACTTCGGACAAAAACACGGACTTCAATATCTCAAAAAATATGCTATGTTAAGTCTGGATTTCAAATTCTTTAGGCAGTAGAACAGTTAAGTTCACAATTTTCAAGGTAACTTTCGCTTATGCAATCGAATTGAGTTCAAACTATTTTTAGTAAATTACGGTAATTCACGACATTTCTACGGCTTATTGAACAGCGCGCGCGTATAGGTAAAATCTTCGCTCGTTGGCACTTAGCGATAGCTATAACTAGTAAGTACATAATAGTCCATTTTCAAGTTTGACAGTAAAAGTGCTGGTGGAAAACCGCTGAAAAACGTTGGCTACGGTATTTTCATGTTCATACCTTCGCAGAAGGCGGAGCCGTTGGGTCTGGGGAGCAAATAAGCCGCTCTTCCTACTTTCTCAGAAGAAAAGAAAAAAATTGAATACTCAAATAAGAGTCTCCCCAGCCACGCAACTTCAAGTAACTAGTTAAGCCTCCCTCCCCTCCCCCTTGCGACATATCAACAAACGTCACTTTAAACCTCACTCTCGTTTCACTGGATTTGCTAACGTACCTTTTCAGAAAACGCTCCATTGAGCGCCTTGCGAAGATCTTGTACGACCTTATCCACCGCTTCTGTCAGAAGCCTTTTAAAGTCTGAAACAAATCGTTAGTTAGTCTTTTAAGCAGACGTTTATGCAGTAGTCTATATGTCTGAAGGTCATACAGTAGGGCAGCGGGACTGAGTGGTAAGCGCTTGGGACTCGCAATCTGGCGATCCCACGTTCGAGTCCCGTTCTGGCCACATGCTGAATTTGGTCTCTTTCTCCCCGATTTAAATCCTCGGCCGTTCTGCCAACTGGTTGCCTCCTGCCCGTTAAATTTTTTAATCCTGTTGTGCTATATCTGGATTTGGATTATTTGGTTCTAATTATTTGAGAGGAGTTCCCGTGAGCTGGCTGGATAAGCTAAGTGCACTTTCCACTATAAACAATTATTTAACCTTTTGTAATGCCTTAATTTGTTAACGTCACTGGTGGCTGTGTCTATCAAAGAGCAAAAACAAGGAAACATTTTAAAGTTCTCTTAGCAAAGAGGCCACCCTCTTTAAGAAGCCAGTATTCAAAATCCCAAAATGATTGTAAAAAGGATTGTAAATTAAACCTTAGCCTGCTTAGTCGGCACCGGAGTATTTAGGGTGAAGGGCTTAGCGTGGAAGTATTTTTGAAAAATCCTTGATTTGCGGTAAACTGTGTACAGGTGGCTCAGGTATCTGACAGCGGTTTTTGCTCACTCCCTTATAGGGTAATTCAGTCCTTTTATGACAGTGTGTCATGGTTTTTCAATTTCATGCAAGGTTTTTCCTTAGTACTGCGTTGAGCATCCTTACTGCGCATACTTTCACTTGCGATTAACGTTCTCTTGTCAGGGCCTGTTTACATGGAGGTGGGGGACCCCAGATAGGTGAGGTAACATGCGGTGGGTCATTCCAGCTATCATGTAAACGTGATCAAATTAAAATGAGAGATCATGTGGACAGGCGGGTTACCCACCAAAGCGGGTTACCTCACTTACCTGGGGTCCCCCACCTCCATGTAAACAGGCCCTAATATATAAAAGAATTTCGTTTATCAATAAAAATAGACCATTTCCGAGTTGCGCTAAAACTGTGTTTTGAAAGTGTGGCTAACTGCAAAGCCCTTGATATGAGAATAAAAATAAAATTCTTTTTTACAAGAAAGGTCTCGCAGTTAGCCTTGTGTTTAAACTGAGAGTTTTTGTATCTCGGAAATGGCTAATCACCATACGCATAAAAGTAATATGTTAATATCCCACCATTATGAAAGAGTTCTATAATTAAGGATTGTATTTTTGCTAGCTTACGTTTAAACACACTGCTCAGATGAGGTGGGGTAACAATATCATCCACTTTTTGGTCATGGTCCTTGACGTCGAATTTGTCTTCAAGTTTTAATGGCACAGCTGAAGTGTAAGCAAACAATATTTGACAAGCAGAATGTACAATTTTTTTTATCTCGATTAACTATTATTTCATCAAATATCTTTTGATATGTAAGTAAACTAATTGCCATTGAACAGTGGTTGCGAGAATACAATACACAGGAATACTTGAAGACCCCCGCACTAGGGTGTGTGGGTAGGGGGAATTCCTTCACGTGACCTTTAACGACACCCCCAACCCCCCTCCCGTACCAATAATAGTAATCTGAATAATAGTTATAGTAATAATATCGATTGTAACTGTCGCCCCTGTAAAATTATTGATGTTTATAAATTATTAATTATTCGTTTAAAATATTTGTCCTTTTCTGATTGGCTTGCTTATCCCAGCTTATTTTTGACAACCAGCTCTTTTTGTTGACCAAAATAAGATGTTTGACGACATGTGTCGATAGAACGAAAGGGAGACGCACGGCGCGGTGGTTTAGAATTTTTTGGCAGCGCAGAGCTAGCCGAGAAAATGGAGGAGGATAGCAAGATTAGAACAAATACCACTCGACAAGGGTAGACTGCTAATGACGAATACCCGAGGTGGAGAAGAACCACGGAAACTTTAAGGAGAAAAATCAGATCGGCTAAAAACACTTTTCATTTTCAGAATTGAATATGGTTTATATCTAATATAAACGAAGAAAAATTGGATACTTTACATGCTTCTTTACCTGAAGACGAAACCACAGCCACCACGAAAAGCAAGCAAATCAGAAAGGCACAAGAAATCTTCATCTTAACTGACTGATTTTATTTTCTGCAATAAAAATGTCATCAAGGAGACGCAATCAGTCAGCTAAAATATCAAAGATTAAATAAATCCTCCAACGGCACTGCTCCCCCACGGCAGAGTTTGGTTTTGAAAGAAAGTAGGGCTGAAGGTGGATTCGTTGTTATTGTAGGTGCAGTGGAGATCCTTGTCTCATATATTTTTCGGTTCTAAAAGTGACGGCTACTAAACTGGCTTTGAGGAAAAAAAATCCAGCTATCACGCATTTAGCAATACACGAAAAACGTAAATTTGACTGATGATGAATTATAATATTTCTGCAAAATAGGAAATTAAGACGACTCCACTTTTTTCGCAAGAAGATCATTTAATTTCGTTTATATTGTTGGTTCAAATTTCGGTTATCAGGTGGTTTATTGATATCATCATATGTTTGCAGAATTTGTTTGAGAGAAATTGTTGGATCATAAAACCACTAGTCCTCCTGAATTCAGTGTTGAAATTGTTTTGTAATTTTGCACTTTTTTTGGCTCTGAAGCCGATCGATTGCCGGTTTTGTTTTTACTCCAAAATCTTCTCTGAGTTCTTAAATATATTCAATTCTAAACTACGAAGGAGAATGGTTTGTCTCTTTTTCTTTGCTTCTTTTTGATAGCAGAATAATAAGCACTGTCGAGTAATTTCCCACTAATCCTCCCGCTTTCCACCCTTTTAGAGCTCCCGCCTCCCGGCTTTTCCTGTTGCGCCTTCCCTACCACACCCTCGCCCTTTGTTCCTTGGCTTCCACTCGCCTCTCCTTCCCTACTTAATCATTTTTGGAATATCTTTGATCAGCAGATGCTCGACAAAATCCAACAAAAGCTAGAATGATTCGCCATTGTCGAACAGCTATTCAAAACTGAATACGATGTGAAACAATTATAGCAATTAGATATCACAAATTAGGTTAGATGAGATAATCCTTAAGTCGCTCGCATGAAGGATTTCAGCTTCTCACCAGATGAATCAAAATCGGGTCGAACTTCGCAGTCATCAGATTAAAGATTGAACCAAATTAACGCATAACTAACTCAAAAGTTATTGAACAATTGTACAGCTGATAGGCCATATTTAACTTAAGCGATGACCCGACTGACATTTGAGCTGTTGCATCGCATTTCTTCAGTGATCAGTCCAGTTGATATAAGAACTGAATCTGATTTGAAATATAATTCTGCAATTTAGTACTCGGAAGAACGTGCATGGTCCTAACATAGGATAAAATGTTTTGTTTGCTGAGCATTGCGTTCTTTACGATAAGTTGCAATTTAAATGCCAGGAAAAAAGGCATAAGAGAAAAAATTGTTAGGCAAATGAAATTATGTGAGAAAGTTCATGATATGTGAGCTCTGATGATGCGGCGGCAGTGCAATGCATTATTGGAATATTTAAAAAGCTCATAGCGATAATAATGACAGAAGCTTTTTACTGGTTTGAAATGATATACCGTGAAATATCTCACGAGTGACTTGATCAGTTTCTCCCGCAGGAGCCCATACTGTAGGAGCGACCGACTTCCATGCGCTCGTGTCACGGCGTTTCTAGTACCAGTTTGTTTTTAGAACTGTTTTGGCGCGAATTTTTGAATATCTTTTAAATTCCACATACCAGTCAGCAAAACCTACAGACCTGAAAATGATATTTTTAGCCTTTTGTTAAGGTTTAGTTTTCGTTTTTGATATCTTAAACGTCGAATGCGCTCATAGACATGGTGGAGATTTTATTATCGCGGGAAAAAAGTGCCCTAAAATGTGTTAGCAACTAGTTGAGAACTCTGATCTTCATAATAAAAAAAAAGCATTTATTATTGGCAATGCGCCTTATCCATGGGCTGATTTGGCACTTTACTTGAAAATCTCCTTGTGTACGCGGAACAAATTTTATCTTCAAGTAAAATTTTTCATTATTCGTTTACTCGTCCTTTCAGAATCCTTTGCTCTAAAAAAACAAAAATGCAGCGTTGCCTTTGTTGCCTTCGTTAGCTTGGGATTCAAATAAGGTCGCACACCAGCAGTTTCTAATTAGCGCATCTACTGGAATGTTATAGAATGCGGCATTTCAGAGATTGAAATATGGCAGGCTCAATTTGTGAGTCAGTGTCAGTAATAAATTAGGCAAAGTTTGGGAGGAAGACAGTCTAGTTGATATTGTAAAAAAAAGTCAAGGACACGCTGGAACGGGTGAGAGGGAAAGAGAATATGAAAAAATGTGCTTGACAAGGAGGAGTATCAGTAAAATTTGAAGAAGGCTTTCCTCCATTTGTTCAAGCCTTAATTCCCCTCCCCCTTCTAAGTAATGATCGGTTTCTAATAAAGTTACTCAGCAGTCGGGCTATTATCCACTTTTAAGGGGGAAAAGCAGTGGTTAAAAGCATTGTTTCCGTTGATTTCCACTCTTTTTGTTAAATATTTAGCCAAGATTTCATTTAATCAAAAAATGACGCAATTAAGTTGGAGTCCTTGGTTCAATAATTTTTTGAGATTTTTTGGATGATTCTTCGAATGTTTTTAGTGTTTAAGAATTAGGGAGGATGTTTAAAATTTTTGGAAAAGTTGGAAAATATTGACTTGCGGGGTTGTTAAAACTTAAAATATGAAGCGAATAATCAGTAGAAAAATACCAGAGACTCCACCACCACAACGAGGTGCCTCTGATCCCATTAGCGGACTAACTGGTTTATGCGTATACGTTTTCTACCCTAATTTATTTCTTTCCCGAAGTAACATCATTCCCCCCCCCCCCCCCCCCCACCAAAAAAAAAAAAGACAGAACAGACTGCCCCCTTAACAAGCGATTTTCAAGGGCCTTTGTACTAACAAGACCGCGCTTACAGCGGTATTCAGTTTCGCCAACATGGAGATCGAGAAATGAGGAGGAGATTAATTATAGAAGAAACATGATTTACTCGCTAAAGGTTTTTTACCTTCTACTTTATCGACGTCGATACTTGCTATTTGTTTCTGAATTGATTTAATACGCGTGTTAGCGACGACCAGAAATACCTCTGCGGTAGCGGGCTATATTACATCATTGCCAGATATCAAAAACGTGATTTACATGTCACGTCATTTCAATCGCATGCTCATCACAAGACGCATTTGCATACAGCGAAAGTTTACAACACCCGACCATCGCAATTTTGCTAAATAAGATTCCTATTTTTTTTTTTCGACCACTCAGTAGTGTTCACTTGTTCCAAAGTAATCAACGCTTCCGAGCGATATAATTCGTGGACCGACACTTTTCGGAAAAGCTCTAAATTTAATCTTTCGTAAGCTTCCTTCGCAAAACATGCGTGGCTTCGATCACGCAACGATTCTTAGTCCCAGTTTCCACTGTCTCCGCGAGGAACGCATGGCAGAATGACCTCCCCTTTGTGTCCTAAATACGACCAAAATTCCGGGAGGGGGGTTTTTCCAGAAAAATTGGGTGGGGGTGTGCGGCACGCTTCCTGAAACCCTTATCCTATTTCAGACCAAAATCTGTAATTTTCCCTACCCTATTTCCGACCCGAAGCCCTGGAGCCCGGCGTGTGACCAGAGCGCGTGACAAGCTGTTACGGCACGTACACAGTAGTTGGCGTAAACATTAAAAGGGAAATGGTCTTACTGCGCCTATTGATGAAGAAGTGGCTAATTCTTCAATAAAACATACCCAATTCAAGACAAGAGTGCACAAACCATACTCTATTTCAGACCAAACTGGGTCGAAATTGATATCCTATTTCAGACCAAAACGGGTAAAAAACCATACCCTTTGGCGCGGCACATACTTATATAGCCTATATAAGGGACTAACCCCCCCACCCCCCGGGGGAAGAAAAACGCTTTTCAGATTATGAGTCTCGCTGCCTACGCAAACGAGACTAATAAGCCCAGAGCTGGCTCGGTTTCCTAGATCTCGACACACTCAGTTTCGATATATATATATATATATATATATATATATATATATATATAGTCAACGTCTGTAAAGTATTAGTCACAAGTGTGATATGTTAGCGCACACGGGTCAATGATATTAACTGTTTCTTATGGAGCCTATTTACCAAACGAAACCGATCATGAAACTGCGTTTCATTTCAGTGAAAATCAAACAGGACCGGTTTGCTTATTTGGAGGGTTTTATCTTTTATTTGTCTTAGCGTCCAAAAGAAGCCCTAAACAAATGCAGCTGTCTCTAATTTTGGAATTGGCTCCTGATTTATTTCAGATTTGCCGATTTCCGGATGATCTGGATTTCCGCGTTTCCGGTTTTCCGTATTTCCAGGTTTTCTCGTTTCCGGTGTATGTGTCAACCCGCATTTGTCCTTGCAGCGCCGGTTGAATAGAAGGTTTATTCGAGGTTGTAGCTCTGAAATCTCAATTTTCTGATTCAAAATGAAACCTGCTTAGTTGTTTTCTGATTAAAGCAATCTCTCACCTCTGGACAGATGTTCTATCGAGCTATTTAGCTCGAAACGTGACTCAGTTTTCCCTGTTTTGCGTTTCTGATTGTTATTTAGCATGGGATTCAATAGACCTTGTCACAGTTTAGATTAGCAATTGCTATTTTGCGGGCCAGTCTATTGTAACCAATAGTCTTATGAAATAAAGTTGAAGTTGAAGTTGAAGTTGAAGTTTTCGACGCCATCTTGACGATTAGGCAAACGTGTGAGAAATTACAGTGTTTGTCTGAAAATCTAATGTCGAATAATTTCCGTAAAACGGCTGTTCTGAAAAAAATATCAATTGTAAACTAAAGCTACAAAGCAAAGCATTTTCTTAAATCCTAATTTTGGGGACGTACCTGTGCTTAAAGTTATCCAGAGGCTTGCCTTAGATTGTCGATATATTTGTCTGTAATTTTCCCGGGACTATCTTACAGACAAATGTATAGAAAATTTTAAAAAGTGGTTCTAGGTCTTCTAGTGCATGTAACGCCCTCAACTTTTTTCAAAAGAATCCTTAGGAGTGAAGCTTTAGTTTACAAATCATATTTTTTAAAAAACAGCCGGAAATTATTCGACATTAGATTCTCATACAATCACTGTAATTTCTCACGCGTTTGCCTACTCGTCAAAATGGCGTCGAAAACCGTGACATTAAGGTCTATTATGGGCGCATACCAACAGTTTGTAAAGAACACTTACTGGAATTTTAAGGAGTCCGGCATCTCAGGGATTGGAATATGGCTCAATTTGTGAGTCAGTGCCAGTAATGAGTTAGGTAAGCCGAACTTTTGACAACATCTGCTTGAGATAGATCAGTTATACTAAATCTGAAAATATCGTATTAGCTCGCATATCTGTTGATACAAACGGTCATAGCTTTGAAAATGCTGAAATCGTACGTGGGTTTTTTTATATTCTTTATAATAGATAACGCAGCTATTTTGTCTCTTGTTCTAGAGCTTTCAACTTAAGGTCCCAAATGTCAGAAATAAGCGTTTAAACCAGGGTCATTTTTAGCCTTTGAAATTCGCTCCATGGGCAATTAGTTGGGGTCATATTTTGCTTGATTTGGTCTTTTCAGCTAAATTTAGCGAATAACTATTACTTTCAGGAAAAACTAGGGATTTTTACTTAGAAACATGTATAAACTTCATTGGCAGGTGGTGCAAATCAAACATTTTACGGCGCATTTTAATTTATGGTTGATTGATTTCTTTATTTTGTGCACAACGATCCCACAAACTCTTCACCCTTTATTACTATCGTGTCAAAATAAAGTCTTCCAAGTTTTTTTCTTCTTCTTGTTCTTTTTTTGTTTTTCTGTCAAAGAAAAAAAAAAACAAGAAAAGCTTTAAACTTATCTTGGCAAAAAAAGTATTAAGCAACCACTCTCTTTAAGCGGTCAGTAATCAAAATCCCGAAATAATTGTAAATTAAACCTGGCCTGCGTAGTCGGTGAAGGTGTATTTAGGGCAAAGGCCTAAGCGTAGAAGTATCCTCGCTTACCAAGAGTGTGTTTCTAATTTTGTGTGGAGTTCCTGTGAGCTGGCTGGATAAGCTAAGTGCACTGTCCACCATAAAGAAATATTTATGAATAACCTTTTTTTATGCCTTAATTTGTTAACGTCACTGGTGGCTGTGTCTATCAAAGAGCAAAAACAACTGAAAAAAGCAAAAACAAATGTTCCCTTGAAGGGAACATTTCAAAGTTCTCTTGGCAAGGCGGCCACTCTCTTTAAGCGACCATTAATTAAAATCCCGAAATGATTATAAAAAGGATTCTAAATTAAACCTTAGCCTACTTAGTCGGTACCGGAGTATTTAAGGCGAAGGGCCTTAGCGTGGAAGTATTTTTGAAAAATCCTTGATTTGCGGTAAACTGTGTACAGGTGGCTCAGGTATCTGACAGCGGTTTTTGCTCACTCCCTTATAGGGTAATTCAGTCCTTTTATGGCAGTGTGTCATGGTTTTTCAATTTCATTCAAGGTTTTTCCTCAGTACTTCGTTGAGCATCCTTACTGCGCATACTTTCACGTGCGATTAACGTTCTCTTGTCAGGGCCTGTTTACATGGAGGTGGGGGACCACAGATAGGTGAGGTAACATGCGGTGGGTCATTCCAGCTATCATGTAAACGTGATCAAATTAAAATGAGAGATCATGTGGACAACCGGGTTACCCACCAAAGCGGGTTACCTCAGTTACCTGGGGTCCCCCACCTCCATGTAAACAGGCCCTAATATATAAAAGAATTTCGTTTATCAATGAAAATAGACCATTTCCGAGTTGCGCTAAAACTGTGTTTTGAAAGTGTGGCTAACTGCAAAGCCCTTGATATGAGAATAAAAATAAAATTCTTTTTTACAAGAAAGGTCTCGCAGTTAGCCTTGTGTTTAAACTGAGAGTTTTTGTAACTCGGAAATGGCTAATCACCATACGCATAAAAGTAATATGTTAATAGCCCACCATTATGAAAGAGTTCTATAATTAAGGATTGTATTTTTGCTAGCTTACGTTTAAACACACTGCTCAGATGAGGTGGGGTAACAATATCATCCACTTTTTGGTCATGGTCCTTGACGTCGAATTTGTCTTCAAGTTTTAATGGCACAGCTGAAGTGTAAGCAAACAATATTTGACAAGCAGAATGTACAATTTTTTTTATCTCGATTAACTATTATTTCATCAAATATCTTTTGATATGTAAGTAAACTAATTGCCATTGAACAGTGGTTGCGAGAATACAATACACAGGAATACTTGAAGACCCCCCGCACTAGGGTGTGTGGGGTAGGGGAATTCCTTCACGTGACCTTTAACGACACCCCCCAACCCCCTCCCGTACCAATAATAGTAATCTGAATAATAGTTATAGTAATAATATCGATTGTAACTGTCGCTCCTGTAAAATTATTGATGTTTATAAATTATTAATTATTCGTTCAAAATATTTGTCCTTTTCTGATTGGCTTGATTATGCCGGCTTATTTTGACATCCAGCTCTTTTTGTTGACCAAAATAAGATGTTTGACGACATGTGTCGATAGAACGAAAGGGAGACGCACGGCGCGGTGGGTTAGAATTTTTTGGCAGCGTAGAGCTAGCCGAGAAAATGGAGGAGGATAGCAAGATTAGAACAAATACCACTCGACAAGGGTACACTGCTAATGACGAATACCCGAGGTGGAGAAAAACCACTGAAAATTTAAGGAAAAAAATCAAATCGGCTAAAAACACTTTCCATTTTCAGTATTGAATATAGTTTATATCTAGTATAAACGAAGAAAAATTGGATACTTTTCATGCTTCTTTACCTGAAGACGAAACCACAGCCACCACGAAAAGCAAGCAAATTAGAAAGGCACAAGAAATCTTCATCTTAACTGGCTGATTTTATTTTCTGCAATAAAGATGTCATCAAGGAGACGCAATCAGTCAGCTAAAATATCAAAGATTAAATAAATCCTCCAACGGCACTGTTCCCCCACCGCAGAGTTTGGTTTTGAAAGAAAGTAGGGCTGAAGGTGGATTCGTTGTTATTGTAGGTGCAGTGGAGATCCTTGTCTCATATATTTTTCGGTTCTAAAAGTGACGTCTATTAAACTGCCTTTGAGGAAAAAAAGTTCCAGCTATCACGCATTTAGCAATACACGAAAAACGTAAATTTGACTGATGATAAATTATAATATTTCTGCGAAATAGGAAATTAAGATGACTTCACTTTTTTCACAAGAAGATCATTTAATTTCGTTTATATTGTTGGTTCAAATTTCGGTTATCAGGTGTTTTATTGATATCATCATATGTTTGCAGAATTTGTTTCAGAGAAATTGTTGGATTATAAAACCACTTTAAGTCCTTCTGAATTCAGTGTTGAAATTGTTTTGTAATTTTGCACTTTTTTTGGCTCTGAAGCCGATCGACAATCGAGCTATTCTTTAAAAAGTGCCGGTTTTGTTTTTGCTCCAAAATCTTATCTGAGTTTTTAAATATATTTAATTCTAAACTACGAAAAGGAGAATGGTTTGTCTCTTTTTCTTTGCGTCTTTTTGATAGCAGAATGATAAGCACTGTCGAGTAATTTCCCACTAATTCTCCCGCTTTCCACCCTTTTAGAGCTCCCGCCAGGATCAGGATCTCAAATATCTTTCCTAAATTGACAAGAATTCGTCCCCCGCAACCGGTACCTCGTTAAAGACATGCAGTTTAAGAGAAAATTACAGCACCTTGATTGTCTCTTGAACGGTCGTATTTGCAATAGTTTCTGGTCTCCTTTCGATTTTTTTCTACTCAGAGATCGTCCAAAATTTTTGTTATTGTTAAAAATTAATCGTAGTGACAGCAATCAATCATCCCATTGAAAACTCCATAGCTCGACTTAGGAAAATTCATAAAATTATATTCAGTAGTTTTAGGACACACTGCGTATAAGAAGAAACCAATAATTCAAAAAACTATACTAAGACCAAAACAGTCATCGGAATAAGCAGCCAGCAGACTCGCACTGTGCGCTAGTTCAAAAGCAGTTTGGAAATTACAAACGGAGTGAACTGTTCGGAACAGAGAAATAAGCTATCGAATCGATTTTCCCGCCAACTTACCAAGATTGATCCTCTTCAATAACTGTCTTCACTTGTTTAAAGCACGCAAATGCTTGACAAAATCCAACAAAAACACTAAATGATTCGCAATTGTCGAACATCTATTCAAAAATGAATACAATAGGAAACAATTATAGCAATTAGATATGACATATTAGGTTAGATGACATAATCCTTTAGTCGCTCGCATGAAGTTTTCAGCTTCTCACCAGATGAATCAAAATCGGGTCGAATTTCGCAGTCATCAAATTAAAGATTGAACCAAATTAACGCATAACTAACTTAAGTTATTGAACAATTGTGTAGCTGAGAGGCCATATTTAACTTAAGCGATGACCCGACTGACATCTGAGCTGTCGCATCGCATTTCTTCAGTGATCAGTCCAGTTGATGTTAGAAATCTGATTTCAAATTTAATTCTGCAATTTAGTACACAGAGAACGTGCATGATCCTATCACAGGAAAAAATATTTTCTTGCTTAGCATTGGGTACTTTACGATATGCTGCAATTTAAATGCCAGTAAAAAAGGGATAGGAGAAAAAAATTATTAGGTAAATGAAATTATGTGAGAAAGTCCATGATATGTGAGCTCTAATTGATGCGGTGGCAGTGCAATGCATTTTTATTGGAATATTTGAAAAGCTCGTAGCGAAAATAATGACAGAAACTTTTCACTGGTTTGAAATGATATACCGTGAAATATCTCACGAGTGACTTGATCAGTTTCTCCAGCAGCCCATATTGCGAGGAGCGACCAACTTCTATGCGCTCGAGTCACGGCGTTTTCTAGTACGAGTTTATTTTTAGAACTGTTTTGGCGCGAATTTTGAATATCTTTTAAATTCCACATACCAGTCAGCAAAACCTACAGACCTAAAAATGATATTTTTAGCCTTTTAATCACGTTTAGTTTTCCTTTTAGATATCTTATACGTCGAATGTTCTCATAGACAGGGTGGAGATTCTATTTTCGCGGGAAAAAAGTGCCCTAAGATGTATCCAAAAATAAACTGGTCCGTAAAAACGCCGTGACATAGGCCGCTAATATGGAAGTTGCTCTCTCCGGGTTATGGGCTCCTGGTTTCTCAGTATACACACGGGCCTTTAGGAGAGTTTGTATGGCTTTAGGCGAGTGTGTAGTATTTAAAGAAAATTCAAGTTCCGAGTGGGATATGCAAGGCATACCACGAGAAAGCATTGCATAACTAATTGCTCCCATGCTACCACATACATGACGTACAGTATTCGATCATATCTTGTACTTCAAATGGACTCAAAGACGGAGCAGGGCGTCCATTTTCGAGGTAAAAACTGACCCAAAATGTTTCTAAAAGTAAACCAGTCCGTGAAAACACCATGACATAGCTCTATTGTGGGAGTTGGGTGAAGCGGTTTATGGGTTCCTAATGACGATGTAAAAACAGGAAAACTCGACATGACACGTAAACTCAAGTAACCCTTGCACTACGTCACTGTCTGGTTAAAAGCCTGGTAAGCCTGGTAAACTACGGTCGAACCAGACTTCCCCTTTTGGAAAACGAAAAGTAAAATTTAAAGCCTGGTTAAGCCTGGTTTTACCAGGCTTTCAAGGTAAGGCTGGTTGAAGTTTACCTTGAAAGTCGTAGTTAGAAATGCTTTCCTTTCTGGTAAGCTTTTTGAGGTTGAAATTTTCCACCTCAAAAGCTTGGTAAATGGACACACGCAGGAACGGTCATGTGACTAGTCAATTTTCTTCCATTGAAAGGTTCCATTTTCTAAAGTAATGGAGGCTCAGCTGCACGCGATAGCTTCGCTATTAAATTAAATCAGACGTAATTAAATAGCTCAAAATGATTTGAATTGACGAATGCGCTGGAAAAATTTTAAATCCCTATTTATAAGAACATAATACTGCTTTGATTGTAACTTATTGTAATATGTTTGAACGCATTCAGACTATGATCTCAAAATTAGCGAAGAAAATTCAGCTACCATAAAAAGTCCTAAAATGCCCTGGACCTGGGGGGACAAGTTTGCACTCCCCACTTCTTAACAAATCAATTTCAAACTTGGCAATTTTGCTAGTCTAAAGACGCTTTTTCCAGCGAAGTCCATGAATTTTTCTTCGTGGAAAGCCCAATTCAAGTCCTTATTATTTTATCGGAACAAAATGCTGTTTGATTGTTACTTTTCTTTTTTCAACACTTCATCTTTGTCCAAGAGTTGTTCTTTCTGATCTCAAAATTAGCGGCCAGAAATGAAATGGCCTCAACCAGTCTTTCAAACTTCTTTAAGAGGGCAATCGGTAAGGTCATGATCAGTATATTTATTTAATTTTATCATACGGAAATAAAACGCAGTCTTGGACCACAAACCGAAAAGATAGTCCAAGCAGTACTCTAGTCATTTTATTTTTTCTGGTGCACACTTTATTACAATTTTACTACTCCAGATAACAGGTGTTAACAGTGGGCCATCGTGCAACCAATGGATCATTACTCCGTCTCTTACTCATGACTCTTCTTGTATTTTTTATCAGCGTCTGGAAAATCCTGATAAATGAATTAAAAAATATAAGCTTAACGACATGTTATAACTGTTGTCGTTTAAATTTACTTTTAAGTATAAATTTTATTTCCCTTGTTTTTGGCTTATGGTATTCTATGATAATATATACGTTTGAAATAAAGGGAAATAAAAATTAAACCAAGAATAAAGTTGAACCAAAAGATAACGATGCGGGTGAAAGAAAAAGGAGAGGACAAAATGGGTATGGGAAATTAGGCGCGCAAGACACACTACTGTACTTTGCTAAATTAACTCGTATTCTACCTCTTACAAAAATTTGGGAATGTTGCTACAAGAGCCTATTTCTGCTGTCACCCTCTCCCCAAGCAATGTTGATTGTGTTGATACAGGAATTCAACGGGTAAGGGGGGGGGAAAATGCGTCATTTTGACGAGCTACTGCGTTCGCGTCCCAAGGGGAACCATTTGCCAATAAAAGACGGACGAAAGAGCTCAAGGCACCTTTACTGTCAAAAATGGTATCTAAAAGTTGGTTGGACCTCGGATGGGATCGTCCTCGAATAAAACTTTTTTGGGTACTCCCCCCGGGTAATTTTACGGGGATTTGGTTGCAAAAGGACAAGCTCAAAGTAATGCAGCCTAAAAGAAAAGGAAAATTCTTGACTAAAGAACTACACGGCTAAAACCTTTCTTTCCCCCAAATTACCAAACATAATTTACGATTTTTTTCAGCACGCACCAAAAGAACTGAATATTTTTTTACTAAAACAGTGGATACTGTTTTTCGCGCGCTCTGATTGGCTACTCAATCAGTGAATATCCTGCACTATTCACTGATTCACCTCCAGTTTCTCCTAACGAGCGACGCCAAACTCGCGTAAGTTGCGAGCAAAATGCCTTCCCGGTTTGCTGCAGTAACAAACAAAGAAATTTCACAACTAATCAAGCAAGCTGTTCCCGAAATACACGAAGAAGGTGACGAAGTTCGGTTTGGAAGTTTTAACACGTAAAGCTTTGTCTTTTTGACTTGAATTTAGTGATAAAACCAGTGAAAAAGTTTTTTTTGTTTACAAATGCAAATTAAGCTTAGTTGTCTTGACTTGTTCATAAATAAGCTTAAAACTAAATTTAACAATCTTTTTTACAAAATGATTTTAAATCACCGCGCAAGAAGAATTCACAACTCCTTTTGAAGAAATTTCCCCCCAAGAGCTAAGCAAATGCCTGTTTTATTTGTCGGCAAGAAAAAGCGACGACCGCGGCCGTTCGGTCATTGCGCGCCAAAATTGTAATCGTTGGCAACCGTGAATGAGTTAAAAATCATCATTTTTTTGCTCAATTATCTCACTGTTCTGGTGTATACTAAAACAATTATTCACCTCAGTGTCGGTGGCTAGTGGTGGAAATTTACCTCGCCGCTTCACCACCTCCACTTCGGTGAATAATTGTTAAATATACTCACTTAGACTGAAACATTTCAAAAAGTCCTCAAAGTCCTCAAAAATTCATACTTGGCATCGATGCTTGAGAAAAAGCCGGAATATATATACCTTCATCCCTTCTACGAAGTATGAATTTTATCATAACGAAATTGGTGTAGTTAAAATACCAAAATATTGCTAAGTAGCTAAAATGTTTCGAAATAGATGCATATGCCGCAATTTGATGCCTAATGTAATAAAAAACTACAAAATCTTTCGTTTTTCTTTCTCCTTCTTTGGATATGAACGCTTTTAATTTTACAGTTTTTGCCAACGAGCTCGCAGCCTCGCGTCGAAAGCCTAATAAAGACGTGCCCGAAAGTACTTTCAAGGCAGAATGAATTTCGAATCGATGTAACTTAAGGTAGTGTAAGGTAACTTTTATGACGTAATGCAGAACAGAGAATACATTGTTTTCGAGCGAACAAGTGATAAACAATAGAGAATCCACGAGCCGTGCGCGTGTTTGTGAATGCTGGGCTTATTCCGTCTTCAACCAATCTTCGGGTGGATTCATTTGCATCATGCGCGTACAGCTGTCGCATTTGCCCGCTGGAATTTTTTATTGCCTGCCGCTGAGCAAAAATAATAACGCCGCAAAATTCATTTTGCCTTTGAAGAAAAATACTTCGGAAGGCTTCAATCATTTTCGCGCAACATAAATCCTCTTTGTGAAAATGAAATGATCAGCATGTCAGGAGCGTGGGACAAAGAAAAAAATCTGAGTCCCCGACAGGATTCGAACATATGACCTCCCAAACACCGGGCGGGCGCTCTATCCACTTGAGCTACGGAGAACTCATAGAGAACGAGGCCATGTACTAGGTTCATTTTTGACACGCGTCCTGCAAACTGCAAGGATCAGCAATGTCGATGTTGCACTGTGTGGTGAAAGAATCAAAGATTGTAAATCTTCTTTTTTTCCCTGAATAATACACAGCTTCCTAAGCTTTGAAAAGAGGCCAAATATAAATCTGTACGTTGAATATTCGCGGACTTTAATTTGATTTTCCGAGGATTCTAAGTTCGCTTATAAGATCACAACAAAAACACGGACTTCAATATCTCAAAAAATATGCTATGTTAAGTCTGGATTTCAAATTCTTTATGCAGTAGAACAGTTAAGTTCACTATTTTCAAGGTAACTTTCGCTTATGCAATCGAATTGAGTTCAAACTATTTTTCGTAAATTACGGTAATTCACGACATTTCTACAGCTTATTGAACAGCGCGCGCGTATAGGTAAAATCTTCGCCCGTTTTAGCTATAACTAGTAAGTAGATAATGGTCCATTTTCAAGTTTGACAGTACAAGTGCTGGGGGAAAACCGCTGAAAAACGTTGGCTACGGTATTTTCATGTTCATACCTTCGCCGAAGGCGGAGCCGTGGGGTCTGGGGAGCAAATAAGGCACTCTTCCTACTTTCTCCGGAGAAAAGAAAAAAATTGAATACTCAAATAAGAGTCTCTTCAGCCACGCCACTTCAAGTAGCTAGTTAACCCCCCTTCCCTCCCCCGTGCGACATATCAAGAAACATCACTTTAAACCTCACTCTCGTTTCACTGGATTTGCTAACGTACCTTTTCAGAAAACGCTCCATTGAGAGCCTTGCGAAGATCTTGTACGACCTTATCCACCGCTTCTAACAGAAGCCTTTTAAAATCTGAAACAAATCGTTAGTTAGTCTTTTAAGCAGAAGTTTATGCAGCAGTCTATATGTCTGAAGGTCATACAGTAAGGCAGCTTGATTAAGTGACAAGCGCTTCGGATTCGCAATCTGGCGATCCCACGTTCGAGTCCCGTTCTAGCCACATGCTGAGTTTGGTCTCTTTCTCCCCGATTTAAATCCTCGGCCGTTCTGCCAACTGGTTGCCTCTTGCCCGTTAAAGTTTTTAATCCTGTTGTGCTATATCTGGATTTGGATTATTTGTTTCTAATTATTTGAGTGGAGTTCCCGTGAGCTGGCTGGATAAGCTAAGTGCACTTTCCACTACAAACAAATATTTAACCTTTTGTAATGCCTTAATTTGTTAACGTCCCTGGTGGCTGCGTCTATCAAAGAGCAAAAACAAGGGAACATTTTAAAATTCTCTTAGCAAAGCGGCCACTCTCTTTAAGCGGCCAGAATTCAAAATCCTGAAGTGATTGTAAAAAGGATTGTAAATTAAACCTCAGCCTGCTTAGTCGGCACCGGAGTATTTAGGGTGAAGGCCTTAGCGTGGAAGTATTTTTGAAAAATCCTTGATTCGCGGTAAACTGTGTACAGGTGGCACAGGTATCTGACAGCGGTTTTTGCGCACTCCCTTACAGGGTAATTCAGTCCTTTTATGGCAGTGTGTCATGGTTTTTCAATTTCATTCAAGGTTTTTCCTTAGTACTGCGTTGAGCATCCTTACTGCGCATACTTTCACTTGCGATTAACGTTCTCTTGTCAGGGCCTGTTTACATGGAGGTGGGGGAACCCAGATAGGTGAGGTAACATGCGGTGGGTCATTCCAGCTATCATGTAAACGTGATCAAATTAAAATGAGAGATCATGTGGACAGGCGGGTTACCCACCAAAGCTGGTTACCTCACCTACCTGGGGTCCCCTACCTCCATGTAAACAGGCCCTAATATATAAAAGAATTTCGTTTATCAATAAATAGACCATTTCCGAGTTGCGCCAAAACTGTGTTTTGAAAGTGTGGCTAACTGCAAAGCCCTTGATATGAGAATAGTTTTTATTCTAATGCAAATAAAAGTCTTTTTCACAAGAAAGTTCTCGCACTTAGCCTTGTGTTTAAACTGAGAGTTTTTGTATCTCGGAAATGGCTAATCACCATACGCATAAAAGTAATATGTTAATAGCCCACCATTATGAAAGAGGTCTATAATTAAGGATTGTATTTTTTGCTAGCTTACGTTTAAACACACTGCTCAGATGAGGTGGGGTAACAATATCATCTACTTTTTGGTCATGGTCCATGACGGCGAATTTGTCTTCAAGTTTTAATGGCACAGCTGAAGTGTAAGCAAACAATATTTGACAAGCAGAATGTACAATTTTTTTTATCTCGATTAACTATTATTTCATTAAATATCTTTTGATATGTAAGTAAACTAATTGTCATTGAACAGCGGTTGCGAGAATACAATACACAGGAATACTTGAAGACCCCCGCACTAGGGTGTGTGGGTAGGGGGAATTCCTTCACGTGACCTTTAACGACACCCCCAACCCCCCCCTTTACCAATAATAGTAATCTGAATAATAGTTATAGTAATAATATCGATTGTAACTGTCGCTCCTGTAAAATTATTGATGTTTATAAATTATTAATTATTCGTTCAAAATATTTGTCCTTTTCTGATTGGCTTGATTATCCCAGCTTATTTTTGACAACCAGCTCTTTTTGTTGACCAAAAAAAGGTGTTTGACGACATGTGTCGATAGAACGAAAGGGAGACGCACGGCGCGGTGGTATAGAATTTTTTGGCCGCGCAGAGCTAGCCGAGAAAATGGAGGAGGATAGCAAGATTAGAACAAATACCACTCGACAAGGGTAGACTGCTAATGACGAATACCCGAGGTGGAGAAGAACCACGGAAACTTTAAGGAGAAAAATCAGATCGGCTAAAAACACTTTTCATTTTCAGAATTGAATATGGTTTATATCTAATATAAACGAAGAAAAATTGGATACTTTACATGCTTCTTTACCTGAAGACGAAACCACAGCCACCACGAAAAGCAAGCAAATCAGAAAGGCACAAGAAATCTTCATCTTAACTGACTGATTTTATTTTCTGCAATAAAAATGTCATCAAGGAGACGCAATCAGTCAGCTAAAATATCAAAGATTAAATAAATCCTCCAACGGCACTGCTCCCCCACGGCAGAGTTTGGTTTTGAAAGAAAGTAGGGCTGAAGGTGGATTCGTTGTTATTGTAGGTGCAGTGGAGATCCTTGTCTCATATATTTTTCGGTTCTAAAAGTGACGGCTACTAAACTGGCTTTGAGGAAAAAATTCCAGCTATCACGCATTTAGCAATACACGAAAAACGTAAATTTGACTGATGATGAATTATAATATTTCTGCGAAATAGGAAATTAAGACGACTCCACTTTTTTCGCAAGAAGATCATTTAATTTCGTTTATATTGTTGGTTCAAATTTCGGTTATCAGGTGGTTTATTGATATCATCATATGTTTGCAGAATTTGTTTGAGAGAAATTGTTGGATCATAAAACCACTAGTCCTCCTGAATTCAGTGTTGAAATTGTTTTGTAATTTTGCACTTTTTTTGGCTCTGAAGCCGATCGATTGCCGGTTTTGTTTTTGCTCCAAAATCTTATCTGAGTTCTTAAATATATTCAATTCTAAACTACGAAGGAGAATGGTTTGTCTCTTTTTCTTTGCTTCTTTTTGATAGCAGAATAATAAGCACTGTCGAGTAATTTCCCACTAATCCTCCCGCTTTCCACCCTTTTAGAGCTTCCGCCTCCCGCCTTTTCCTGTTGCGCCTTCCCTACCACACCCTCGCCCTTTGTTCCTTGGCTTCCACTCGCCTCTCCTTCCCTACTTAATCATTTTTGGAATATCTTTGATCAGCAGATGCTCGACAAAATCCAACAAAAACTAAAATGATTCGCCATTGTCGAACAGCTATTCAAAACTGAATACGATGTGAAACAATTATAGCAATTAGATATCACAAATTAGGTTAGATGAGATAATCCTTAAGTCGCTGGCATGAAGGATTTCAGCTTCTCACCAGATGAATGAAAATCGGGTCGAACTTCGCAGTCATCAGATTAAAGATTGAACCAAATTAACGCATAACTAACTTAAAAGTTATTGAACAATTGTACAGCTGATAGGCCATATTTAACTTAAGCGATGACCCGACTGACATTTGAGCTGTTGCATCGCATTTCTTCAGTGATCAGTCCAGTTGATATAAGAACTGAATCTGATTTGAAATATAATTCTGCAATTTAGTACTCGGAGAACGTGCATGGTCCTAACATAGGATAAAACGTTTTTTTGCTGAGCATTGCGTTCTTTACGATAAGTTGCAATTTAAATGCCAGGAAAAAAGGCATAAGAGAAAAAATTGTTAGGCAAATGAAATTATGTGAGAAAGTTCATGATATGTGAGCTCTGATGATGCGGCGGCAGTGCAATGCATTATTGGAATATTTAAAAAGCTCATAGCGATAATAATGACAGAAGCTTTTTACTGGTTTGAAATGATATACCGTGAAATATCTCACGAGTGACTTGATCAGTTTCTCCCGCAGGAGCCCATACTGTAGGAGCGACCGACTTCCATGCGCTCGTGTCACGGCGTTTCTAGTACCAGTTTGTTTTTAGAACTGTTTTGGCGCGAATTTTTGAATATCTTTTAAATTCCACATACCAGTCAGCAAAACCTACAGACCTGAAAATGATATTTTTAGCCTTTTGTTAAGGTTTAGTTTTCGTTTTTGATATCTTAAACGTCGAATGCGCTCATAGACATGGTGGAGATTTTATTATCGCGGGAAAAAAGTGCCCTAAAATGTGTTAGCAACTAGTTGAGAACTCTGATCTTCATAATAAAAAAAAAGCATTTATTATTGGCAATGCGCCTTATCCATGGGCTGATTTGGCACTTTACTTGAAAATCTCCTTGTGTACGCGGAACAAATTTTATCTTCAAGTAAAATTTTTCATTATTCGTTTACTCGTCCTTTCAGAATCCTTTGCTCTAAAAAAACAAAAATGCAGCGTTGCCTTTGTTGCCTTCGTTAGCTTGGGATTCAAATAAGGTCGCACACCAGCAGTTTCTAATTAGCGCATCTACTGGAATGTTATAGAATGCGGCATTTCAGAGATTGAAATATGGCAGGCTCAATTTGTGAGTCAGTGTCAGTAATAAATTAGGCAAAGTTTGGGAGGAAGACAGTCTAGTTGATATTGTAAAAAAAAGTCAAGGACACGTTGGAACGGGTGAAATCGAAAGAGAATATGAAAAAATGTGCTTGACAAGGAGGAGTATCAGTAAAATTTGAAGAAGGCTTTCCTCCATTTGTTCAAGCCTTAATTCCCCTCCCCCTTCTAAGTAATGATAGGTTTCTAATTAAGTTACTCAGCAGTCAGGCTGTTATCCACTTTTAAGGGGGAAAAGCAGTGGTTAAAAGCATTGTTTTTCGTTGATTTCCACCCTTTTTGTTAAATATTTAGCCAGGATTTCATTTAATCAAAAAATGACGCAATTAAGTTGGAGTCCTTGGTTCAATAATTTTTTGAGATTTTTTGGATGATTCTTCGAATGTTTTTAGTGTATAAGAATTAGGGAGGATGTTTAAAATTTTTGGAAAAGTTGGAAAATATTGACTTGCGGGGTTGTTAAAACTTAAAATATGAAGCGAATAATCAGTAGAAAAATACCAGAGACTCCACCACCACAACGAGGTGCCTCTGATCCCATTAGCGGACTAACTGGTTTATGCGTATACGTTTTCTACCCTAATTTATTTCTTTCCCGAAGCAACATCATTCCCCCCTCCCCCCCCCCCCACCAAAAAAAAAAAAGACAGAACAGACTGCCCCCTTAAAAAGCGATTTTCAAGGGCCTTTGTACTAACAAGACCGCGCTTACAGCGGTATTCAGTTTCGCCAACATGGAGATCGAGAAATGAGGAGGAGATTAATTATAAAATTATAAAGGTTTTTTACCTTCTACTTTATCGACGTCGATACTTGCTATTTGTTTCTGAATTGATTTAATACGCGTGTTAGCGACGACCAGAAATACCTCTGCGGTAGCGGGCTATATTACATCATTGCCAGATATCAAAAACGTGATTTACGTGTCACGTCATTTCAATCATCGCCGAAAATAAATCGCATGCTCATCACAAGACGCATTTGCATACAGCGAAAGTTTACAACACCCGACCATCGCAATTTTGCTAAATAAGATTCCTATTTTTTTTTTCGACCACTCAGTAGTGTTCACTTGTTCCAAAGTAATCAACGCTTCCGAGCGATATAATTCGTGGACCGACACTTTTCGGAAAAGCTCTAAATTTAATCTTTCCTAAGCTTTCTTCGAAAAACATGCGTGGCTTCGATCACGCAACGATTCTTAGTCCCAGTTTCCACTGTCTCCGCGAGGAACGCATGGCAGAATGACCTCCCCTTTGTATCCTAAATACGACCAAAATTCCGGGAGGGGGGTTCTTCCAGAAAAATTGGGTGGGGGTGTGCGGCACGCTTCCTGAAACCCTTACCCTATTTCAGACCAAAATCTGTAATTTTCCCTACCCTATTTCCGACCCGAAGCCCTGGAGCCCGGCGCGTGACCAGAGCGCGTGACAAGCTGTTACGGCACGTACACAGTAGTTGGCGTAAACATTAAAAGGGAAATGGTCTTACTGCGCCTATTGATGAAGAAGTGGCTAATTCTTCAATAAAACATACCCAATTCAAGACAAGAGTGCACAAACCATACTCTATTTCAGACCAAACTGGGTCGAAATTGATATCCTATTTCAGACCAAAACGGGTAAAAAAACCATACCCTTTGGCGCGGCACATACTTATATAGCCTATATAAGGGACTAACCCCCCCCGGGAAGAAAAACGCTTTGCAGATTATGAGTCTCGCTGCTTACGCAAACGAGACTAATAAGCCCAGAGCTGGCTCGGTTTCCTAGATCTCGACACACTCAGTTTCGATATATATATATATAGTCAACGTCTGTAAAGTATTAGTCACAAGTGTGATATGTTAGCGCACACGGGTCAATGATATTAACTGTTTCTTATGGAGCCTATTTACCAAACGAAATCGATCATGAAACTGCGCTTCATTTCAGTGAAAATCAAACAGGAACGGTTTGCTTATTTGGAAGGTTTTATCTTTTACTTGTCTTAGCGTCCAAAAGAAGCCCTAAACAAATGCAGCTGTCTCTAATTTTGGAATTGGCTCCTGATTGATTTCAGATTTGCCGATTTCCGGATGATCTGGATTTCCGCGTTTCCGGTTTTCCGTATTTCCAGGTTTTCTCGTTTCCGGTGTATGTGTCAACCCGCATTTGTCCTTGCAGCGCCGGTTGAATAGAAGGTTTATTCGAGGTTGTAGCTCTAAAAACTCAATTTTCTGATTCAAAATGAAACCTGCTTAGTTGTTTTCTGATTAAAGCAATCTCTCACCTCTGGACAGATGTTCTATCGAGCTATTTAGCTCGAAACGTGACTCAGTTTTCCCTGTTTTGCGTTTCTGATTGTTATTTAGCATGGGATTCAATAGACCTTGTCACAGTTTAGATTAGCAATTGCTATTTTGCGGGCCAGTCTATTGTAACCAATAGTCTTATGAAATAAAGTTGAAGTTGAAGTTGAAGTTGAAGTTTTCGACGCCATCTTGACGATTAGGCAAACGTGTGAGAAATTACAGTGTTTGTCTGAAAATCTAATGTCGAATAATTTCAGTAAAACGGCTGTTCTGAAAAAAATATCAATTGTAAACTAAAGCTACAAAGCAAAGCATTTTCCTAAATCCTAATTTTGGGGACGTACCTGTGCTTAAAGTTATCCAGAGGCTTGCCTTAGATTGTCGATATATTTGTCTGTAATTTTCCCGGGACTATCTTACAGACAAATGTATAGAAAATTTTAAAAAGTGGTTCTAGGTCTTCTAGTGCATGTAACGCCCTCAACTTTTTTCAAAAGAATCCTTAGGAGTGAAGTTTTAGTTTACAAATCATATTTTTTAAAAAACAGCCGGAAATTATTCGACATTAGATTCTCATACAATCACTGTAATTTCTCACGCGTTTGCCTACTCGTCAAAATGGCGTCGAAAACCGTGACATTAAGGTCTATTATGGGCGCATACCAACAGTTTGTAAAGAACATTTACTGGAATTTTAAGGAGTCCGGCATCTCAGGGATTGGAATATGGCTCAATTTGTGAGTCAGTGCCAGTAATGAGTTAGGTAAGCCGAACTTTTGACAACATCTGCTTGAGATAGATCGGTTATACTAAATCTGAAAATATCGTATTAGCTCGCATATCTGTTGATACAAACGGTCATAACTTTGAAAATGCTGAAATCGTACGTGGGTTTTTTATATTCTTTATAATAGATAATGCAGCTATTTTGTCTCTTGTTCTAGAGCTTTCAACTTAAGGTCCCAAATGTCAGAAATAAGCGTTTAAACCAGGGTCATTTTTAGCCTTTGAAATTCGCTCCATGGGCAATTAGTTGGGGTCATATTTTGCTTGATTTGGTCTTTTCAGCTAAATTTAGCGAATAACTATTACTTTCAGGAAAAACTAGGGATTTTTACCTAGAAATATGTATAAACTTCATTGGCAGGTGGTGCAAATCAAACATTTTACGGCGCATTTTAATTTATGGTTGATTGATTTCTTTATTTTGTGCACAACGATCCCACAAACTCTTCACCCTTTATTACTATCGTGTCAAAATAAAGGTCTTCCAAGTTTTTTTCTTCTTCTTGTTCTTTTTTGGTTTTTCTGTCAAAGAAAAAAAAAAAACAAGAAAAGCTTTAAACTTATCTTGGCCAAAAAAGTAATAAGCAACCACTCTCTTTAAGCGGTCAGTAATCAAAATCCCGAAATAATTGTAAATTAAACCTGGCCTGCGTAGTCGGTGAAGGTGTATTTAGGGCAAAGGCCTAAGCGTGGAAGTATCCTCGCTTACCAAGAGTGTGTTTCTAATTTTGTGTGGAGTTCCTGTGAGCTGGCTGGATAAGCTAAGTGCACTGTCCACCATAAAGAAATATTTATGAATAACCTTTTTTTATGCCTTAATTTGTTAACGTCACTGGTGGCTGTGTCTATCAAAGAGCAAAAACAACTGAAAAAAGCAAAAACAAATGTTCCCTTGAAGGGAACATTTCAAAGTTCTCTTGGCAAGGCGGCCACTCTCTTTAAGCGGCCAGTAATCAAAATCCCGAAATGATTATAAAAAGGATTCTAAATTAAACCTTAGCCTACTTAGTCGGCACCGGAGTATTCAAGGCGAAGGGCCTTAGCGTGGAAGTATTTTTGAAAAATCCTTGATTCGCGGTAAACTGTGTACAGGTGGCACAGGTATCTGACAGCGGGTTTTGTTCACTCCCTTATAGGGTAATTCAGTCCTTTTATGGCAGTGTGTCATAGTTTTTCAATTTCATTCAAGGTTTTTCCTTAGTGCTGCGTTGAGCATCCTTACTGCGCATACGTTCACGCGCTATTAACGTTCTCTTCTCATGGCCTGTTTACATGGAGGTGGGGGACCCCAGATAGGTGAGGTAACATGCGGCGGGTCACCCCAGCTATCATGCAAACGTGATCAAATTAAAATGAGAGATTATGTGGGCAGGCGGGTTACCCACCAAAGCGGGTTACCTCACCTACCTGGGGTCCCCCACCTCCATGTAAACAGGCCCTAATATATAAAAGGATGTCGTTTCAATAAATAGACCATTTCCAAGTTGCGCCAAAACTTTGTTTTGAAAGGGAACCTAACTGCAAAGCCATTGATAAGAAAATGATTTTTATTCTAATTCAAATAAACCTCTTTTTCACATGAAAGGTCTCGCACTAAGCCTTGTGTTTAAAGTGAGAGTTTTTGTAACTCGGAAATGGCTAATCATCATACGCATAAAAGTAATATGTTAATAGCCCGCCATTATGAAAGAGGTCTAAAATTAAGGATTGTATTTTTGCTAGCTTACTTAGATAAGGTCCGGTAATAATACAATCCACCTTTTGGGCATGGTCTGTCACGTCGAATTTTTCTTCAAGTTTTAATGGCACAGCTGAAATGTAACAAACAATATTTGACAAGCAGAGTGTACAAATTTTTTATCTCGATTAACTAAAAATTTCATCAAATATCTTAATAAGTAAGCAAATTAATTGTCATGGAACATTGCTGGCGAGAATACAATGCACAGGAATACATGAAAACCCCAGCACTAGGGTGTGTGGGTAGAAGGAATTCCTTCACGTGACCTTTAACAACCCCCCCCCCCCTCCTTTACCAATAATGGTAATCTGAATAATAGTTATAGTAATAATGTCGATTGTGATTTGTCACTCCTGTAAAATTATTGATGTCTATAAATTATTAATTATTCGCTCAAAATATTTATCCTTTTCTGATTGGCTTGATTATCCCAGCTTATTTGAGATATGTCCAGAAATGCACGCATTGGCGAAAATGGCAGAAGTGGCAATTAATCGCCAAAATCGCCAAACTATAAACAAAAATTCAAATGAGATGGCAAAGGGGCCCTTTGCAAAGTGGCGATTTCGGCGAAAATAGCGTATTGGGCGAAAATGGCAGAAATGGCGCTTAATTGCCAAAATCGTCAAACTGTAAACAGAAATTCAAATGAGATGGCAAAGGGGCCCTTTGGAAAGTGGCGATTTCGGCGAAAATGGCAGAAATGGCAATTAATCGCCAAAATCGCCAAACTATAAACAAAAATTCAAATGAGATGGCAAAGGGGCCCTTTGCAAAGTGGCAATTTTGGCGAAAATGGCGTATTTGGCAAAAAGGGCAGAAATGGCAATTAATCGCCAAAATCGCCAAACTATAAACAAAAATTCAAATGAGATGGCAAAGGGGCCCTTTGCAAAGTGGCGAATTTGGCGAAAATGGCGTATTTGGCGAAAATGGCAGAAATGGCAATTAATCGCCAAAATCGCCAAACTATAAACAAAAATTCAAATGAGATGGCAAAGGGGCCCTTTGGAAAGTGGCGATTTCGGCGAAAATGGCGTATTTGACGAAAATGGCAGAAATGGTGCTTAATCGCCAAACTGTCAACAAAAATTCAAATGAGATGGCAAAGGGGCCCTTTGGAAAGTGGCGATTTCGGCGAAAATGGCGTATTTGGTGAAAATGGCAGAAATGGCGATTAATCGCCAAACACGCCAAACTGTAAACAAAAACTCAAACACGATGGCAAAGGGGCCCTTTGGAAAGTGGCGATATTGGCGAAAATGGCGTATTTGGCGGAAATGGCGATTAATCGCCGAAATTGCCAAATTATAAACAAAAATTCAAATGAGATGGCAAAGGGGCCCTTTGGAAAGTGACGATTTTGGCGAAAATGGCGTGCACTAATTCTGTATCTTTTCATCAACCACAAATAAAAAAAAAATGTAGAGTGCATGTTGGCCTCGTTCTTAAAACGTGCTTTGGCAGAAATGGCAATTACTCGATGAAATACCTAATTTGTCAAGACAAATTGAAATGACATAGCAAAGGGTCCCTTTTGAAATGGCTATTAATTGCCAAATAGTTAACCACATATTAATATAGAAATGTTTCCAGTAGTATAATTGTATACTAATAATGACAACGCTACTGTAACTTAAGTGTCATTAATCTGTTTTTAATGCTTTTACCTTTAATTGATAACCTCTTGTGATTTGAAATTCGTCCCAGACAAGACTGTTTGGTCGGGAATTACCACTTATAACTAATTTCTTGCTCAATTCAAATCGAATGGCCACCGAGTTGTATTCGATTATCAGTAAATGGTAATCTTCGTAATGTTCATGGCAACTTTCTTACCAAAAAATCCAAGATAGGTATCCTTAATTTTCCAGGCTTGTAGGCATTGTTTGAATAGCGACAGTTCAACATTATAGCGGGGCTCCCGCGCGCGCGAAGCGCGCGTGGGACAGAGCCCCATGCATACCCATGGAATATGGTCAACCTCTTTTCGTTTGGTTGTCACGTGATTGACCGAGCGTACGTACGTACGTACGTACGTACGCGTCTACAGATTGTATGGGTGGGGTAGGGGAGACTATCAAAAGGAAGGGAGGGGTGTCTCAGGCGTGTCTTGGCAAGTCCACATCTTTAATATAGGACATTAACAATATGGTCAATTGACAGCTGTCCAAACAGGATAGCCACTGACCAGTATCCCATGACCATATCGCGGGCTCATGTGTCAACTCATCGAGGTGACGTGATTTATTTGGAAGCTGTCCGCTGACCAGTTAACTGTTTTACTAGATCGCGAACAACGTTCAATCTCATACTTTTACTAGTTTGGGAGCACAGGAAAACTGATAATGCACACATATTGGACATTAATGTTTTGATCAATTGACAGCTGTCAAAACAGAGTACCCGCTGACCAGTATCACTTAACCGTATCGCGGGCTCAGGTGTTATCCGCTGACAAGTAAACTAGTTTTCAAGTGATCGCAGGCTCAAGTTCAATTTTTTTTCTTAATTCATATGAAATATGTTGTGTTTATGTGCTGCACAATTAAAATTTTGATTGCAAACTGACCTCGGACGTGAAAATTCAGCCAGCTGTTACAGGCAGGGAAGACAGTTGCTTTTGTTTTTTCTCACAATGGTCACGCGTTGGTCACGCTCTACGTCCAATTTTTATGCTCTGATTGGTCAAAATTTGACAGGTGAGTTCATGCGCAAAATTTATGCAGCATCTTGAATCTTGTTTACTTTAACAGCTGAAGCTGACAGAGTTTTGTGTCAACTTGTGATGTTTTTAACTGTCTTTTTCCACTGGATGTACAAAATGAAATTCAGCTGCTATCAGGAGTCTTCTGTTACTCATGGCTAGTTTGTTTATTGGGTTTTTGGTTGAGAAAACGTCGCTTGTCAAAGTCGGAAATCCGATTTCGGATGGCATCGTTTTCCTTTTCACCTTGCTTGATGCGTAAGAGGATTGCAAAGTCTGAAGCGATACTGGCTTTACCTGATAACTTTCAGGAGCTGCATCTCGAATGGTAAGCCAGAGAAATGATTGTATTTCATGTTTGTTTTTTGTATCTAATTTAATGAAGTGGAGCGTAGTTTATGCGGGAATTTAGTTTATGCGCGTTTGTAAGATTTGAGACAACGATCTCACCGAGTATCTGGTTTGATATAATCTTACAGAACTTTAAAAAGCCTTTAGACAGTTTCTCACCGCAAATAGAAAGAAAATGTTCCAAAGAATCTTTAGTTATAATTCCAGCCGGAAAAGAAAGCTTTGAGCGATTTTCTTGCCTCGAGTTCGTCTTTGAAAAAACAAACACCAGGAAGCTGGCTTAAAACATAAACTTCAGCAAACTTAAGCTTGAAGCTTGAAGATTCAGGATATTTAGGGACACTTTAATACTTGTCTTCCTGAATGAAAATTGTTGTCTCTGTTTATGTTTCACCGAATTATATTTCTTTTATTGATTGTTAGTAGTCTCTCTTGCAATTTTAATCGCTATGCCGATTGTTTTAAGTCGTTCAGTGAACATCGCTTGCAGGAGTTCTCAAAATGCCGCGCGTTAAACCATCAAATAAAAAATAAACATGATAAATTCTTTATTATCTTGGAGCGTAACTCTGTTAATGTTCATTCAAACACTCGCTACAGCTCGCACTACAAAAGTGAGAACCGGATGGCCGTATAGGTGATTTTGGAAAATTTTTTTAACAGTTTATGAATATTGAATGAGAGCAATTTGTATTGTGAAATGCTGCTTTCTGTCCATGGTATAAAAGGTTGGTTTACACGCACCCAGATTTGTTGGCAAGATTTTGCAAAGTAAACTTGTCGAACGCCAAAACGTTGGCCTGGTTTTTTTTCTAAGCCTAATTGATCTACGGTGATCAATAGCCATTACGGCTCTTAAATGTGATAAAAGATGATTACCAGTTTTTGAGTGTACATATATATGAGGCTATCAACTCGATGTAAGATTTGGTTCACTCTTGGGCTGTTTGCAAATTATTTTTCTCTAAAATCAGGTAGCCTTTCCCTCAAAAGTCACATAAATGTGCTCTAAAGTTAACTGAATTGTGGAATTCGAATACAAGTTTATTGTTTAATTTAAATTATAAATTTACTAATGGGAGCCTCGCTTTTAGCCCTGGCTAAATCTATATATTATGTTATGAGGAATCCAGGTTGGTTCTTGGCTACGCATTCAGATAATTAGATGGTCCGTATTGCCTTGTATATCCATCCTGTTTGTTATAATGGCGTTCAATCGTACAAGTATATATAAACGAGCTGGTTCATTGCAGTTTCACAGAACATGAACGTGTAAGGTGTCGTAGTTGTTATATAGGCGCGGCGGCCATGTTGAAATAGTCGATTTTGGATAACTACTCTATGTAAGTAGAAACGATTAGTGTCATTCCCAGCCGACTTTTGGTGGTCGCGCTATGTAAGCAAAACGATTAATGTCGTTCACAGGGACTCTCAGGCAATTGTTAAAATAGAAGGTAAAAAGGCTGGGTGACGTGTTTCGACGAGCATTAGCATTAGCAATTTAATGGAACACATATTGTACTGAGAATTGGTTTGGTGGTCTCAGCGCAAAAAAACAATATATTTTCTAAATTTCTGGCCCCACCTCATAAAGCAATAATGGGACACATTTTTTAAGAACGAGACAAACATGTACACTATCTTTTTATGTATTTGGTTGATGAAAAGGTACAGAATTAGTTTGAATGGGATATGTTTTATGAAAGAGACAAACAAGTTATTACTTTGATCCAATGTTTATGTTCAATAAATGCGGTGAAGTATTGGGCACAAGTGACATTTCGTGCAGGTTTACATAAATTGGAAATAAGAGAATTCACACATTTCAAAATGGCGCATGCAAGCTGCTGGACATTTCGGCTTTCTTTTAATACTTTTAGGGGACCGTTTCTCTAAAGAGCAAAACAAGTAAGTGCGAGAAGAAAGTGAAGAGTTTAAAACGACGGAAGAAGATAATGTGTATAGTGGAGAACCAAAAAAGAATGAAGGGCACACACTGGTTATCGTGAAAGCATCTTTTAGCCAGGGACCATGCGTTTCGCAATCGCTTTTGATTTAAGGCTGCCTCACAATTTAATGGAACCAATGTGAAGAGAATTGTAACCAGTGAGGATTGTTAAGGTCTACATCGAACCTCAAAAGTTAGAGTGTCCATGGCAAGGAATTATTATGATTTCAAGGACTTGGTAGTTCTCTCCTCGAGTAATTAGTGGACTTGTAAGTCTTTGAAAGGAATGAACCATACAAAAGCAAATGATGCTAGTGTGATATTTCAGCGCATCACATCACTTTTGGTAAGTCAAGCGACATCGAAAGTAAGGAAATGTTTACTTAACCTGTGAAGTACATGGCACAAATACATATTAGCTTAACTGAAACGACTTCCATTTGTTGTTTTCAGATATATTTGATTCAGTTGTATTTGATAAAATAATGTTATTTGACAGTTAGGTAAAGCTGTTTTGTCATATATTTGATTCAGTTGTATTTGATAAATGTTGCCTCACAGTTATTGGGGCCTCTTATTAGGCAAGTAATTTGAACTTTTTTTTAGTACTGTTGCCTCACAGTTATAAGGACCTCTTTAGTTATCTACTTTGAAGGGGCCACTTTTGGCATCCAGTTTGAATATTTTGCCTCATATCGCCAGCCCTCTGGCGATTTTTGCCAAAATCGCCATTTTCGCCAAAATCGCCATTTTCGCCAAAATCACCAGCCTCCAAGGGGCCACTTTTGGCATCCAATTCAAATCGCCAGAGGCTGGTGATTTTTCGCCAGTTTCACCATTTTCGCCATTGCATGCATGGCAATTTTTGCCCAAATCGCCATTTTCGCCAAAATCGCCAGCCTCCAAGGGGCCACTTTTGGCATCCAATTCAAATCGTCAGCGGCTGGCGATTTTTCGCCAGTTTCGCTATTTTCGCCATTGCATGCATTTCTGGACATAAGTGTGACAACCAGTTCTTTTTGTTGACCAAATTAAGAAGATGTTTGACGACATGTGTCGATAGAACGAAAGCGAGACGCACGGCGCGGTGGTTTAGAATTTTTGGGCAGCGTAGAGCTAGCCGAGAAAATGGAGGAAGACAGCAAGATTAGAACAAATACCACTCGACAAGGGTAGACTGCTAATGACGAATACCCGAGGTGGAGAAGAACCACTGAAAATTTAAGGAGAAAAATCAGATCGGCTAAAAAAACTTTTCATTTTCAGAATTGAATATAGTTTATATCTAGTATAAGCGAAGAAAAATTGGATACTTTTCATGCTTCTTTACCTGAAGACGAAACCACAGCCACCACGCAAAGCAGGCAAATCAGAAAGGCACAAGAAATCTTCATCTTAACTGGCTGATTTTATTTTCTGCAATAAAAATGTCATCAAGGAGACGCAATCAGTCAGCTAAAATATCAAAGATTAATTAATTCCTCCAACGGCACTGCTCCCCCACCTCAGAGTTTGGTTTTGAAAGAAAGTAGGGCTGAAGGTGGATTCGTTGTTATTGTAGGTGCAGTGGAGATCCTTTTCTCATATATTTTTCGGTTCTAAAAGTGACGGCTACTAAACTGGCTTTGAGGAAAAAAGAACTTCCAGCTATCACGTATTTAACAATGCACGAAAAACGTAAATTTGACTGATGATGAATTATAATATTTCTGCGAAATAGGAAATTAAGACGACTCCACTTTTTTCGCAAGAAGATCATTTAATTTCGTTTATATTGTTGGTTCAAATTTCGGTTATCAGGTGGTTTATTGATATCATCATATGTTTGCAGAATTTGTTTCAGAGAAATTGTTGGATTATAAAACCACTTTAAGTCCTTCTGAATTCAGTGTTGAAATTGTTTTGTAATTTTGCACTTTTTTTGGCTCTGAAGCCGATCGACAATCGAGCTACTCTTTAAAAAGTGTCGGTTTTGTTTTTGCTCCAAAATCTTATCTGAGTTCTTAAATATATTCAATTCTAAACTACGAAGGAGAATGGTTTGTCTCTTTTTCTTTGCTTCTTTTTGATAGCAGAATGATAAGCACTGTCGAGTAATTTCCCACTAATTCTCCCGCTTTCAACCCTTTTAGAACTCCCGCCTCCCGCCTTTTCCTCTCGCGCCTTCCCTAACACACCCTCGCCCTTTGTTCCTTGGCTTCCACTAGCCTCTTCTTCCCTCCTTAATCATTTTTGGAATACCTTTGATCAGCAGTAAGCTGTATACAACTACCGGTGAGAGTATTAATTCACCTTATATTACATGGAAATTTGTCCAAGATGTTATCCGGGCTAATGTCAATGACTTGGGCTTTATTTTTTTCGTTTTTACAGGCATTAGGTTTGATCAAGATCTCAAATCCTAAATTGACTAGAATTCTTCCCGCGCAACCGGTGCCTCGTTAAAGACATGCAGTTTAAGAGAAAATTAACTTCTTTAACTTCTCACAGATTTATTACATGTGCAAGGGCTTGTGAGACGGGGCCTACAGTTTATCGTCCTTATCCGAGAAGACTAGAACGTCTAACCGTTTTTAGATGTTATTACAAAGGCAGCACTTTATCCTCAGTTATTTAAAGACCCAGAGTGTTGGTCTGGCCGGGGTTTGAACCTACGGCCTCCCACTTAGCAGACCGACGCTCAGTCCCATTGAGCTAACCGGGCGGCGGTTGAAGAGTCGCATTTGCAACAGTTTCTACTCAGGGATCGTCCAAAATTTCTGTTATTGTTAAAAATTAATAGTAGTGACAACAATCAAACATCCCATTGAAAATTCCATCGCTCGAGTTAGGAAAATTTATAAAATATATATCCAGTAGTTTTAGGACACACTGCGTATTAGGAGAAACCAATAATTCAAAAAACTATACTAAGACCAAAACAGTCATCGGACTAAGCAGCCAGCAGACTCGCACTATGCGCTAGTTCGAAAGTAGTTTGGAAATTACAAACGGAATGAACTGTTCAGAACAGAGAAATAAGCTATCGAATCGATTTTCCGCCAACTTACCAAGATTGATTCTCTTCAATAACTGTGTTCACTTGCTTAAAGCACTTAGATGCTCGACAAAATCCAACAAAAACTAGAATGATTCGCAGTTGTTGAACACCTATACAAAACTGAATACAATATGAAACAATTATAGCAATTAGATATGACATATTAGGTTAGATGACATAATCCTTTAGTCGCTCGCATGAAGTTTTCAGCTTCTCACCAGATGAATCAAAATCGGGTCCAATTTCGCAGTCATCAAATTAAAGAATGAACCAGATCAACGCATAACTAACTTAAGTTATTGCACAATTGTGTAGCTGATAGGCCATATTTAACTTAAGCGATGAGCCGACTGACATTTGAGCTGTCGCATCGCATTTCTTCAGTGATCAGTCCAGTTGATATCAGAAATCTAATTTGAAATTTAATTCTGTAATTTAGTACACGGAGAACGTGCATGGTCCTATCATAGGAAAAAATATTTTTTTGCTTAGCATTGCGTACTTTACGATATGTTGCAATTTAAATGCCAGGAAAAAAGGGATAAGAGAAAAAATTATTAGGCAAATGAAATTATGTGAGAAAGTTCATGATATGTGAGCTCTAATTGATGCGGGCGGCAGTGCAATGCATTATTGGAGTATTTGAAAAGGTCATAGCGATAATAATGACGGAAGCTTTTTACTGGTTATGGAATACTTTAAAATGATATACCGTGAAATATCTCACGAGTGACTTGATCAGTTTCTCCAGCAGCCCATACTGCGAGGAGCGACCAACTTCTATGCGCTCGAGTCACGGCGTTTTCTAGTACGAGTTTATTTTTAGAACTGTTTTAGCGCGAATTTTTGAATATCTTTTAAATTCCACATACCAGTCAGCGAAACCTACAGACCTGAAAATGATATTTTTAGCCTTTTAATAACGTTTAGTTTTCCTTTTTGATGTCTTATTCCTCAAATGCGCTCATAGACATGGTGGAGATTCTATTATCGCGGGAAAAAAGGGCCCTAAAATGTGTTAGCAACCAGTTGAGAACTCTGCTCTTTATAACAAAAAAAAGCATTTATTATTGCGTCTTATCCATGGGGTCATATGGCACTTTACTTAAAAATCTCCGTGCGTCACGAGCGTTTCAGGTCGGCAACTTAAATACCGCGATCAGTTCTTTTTCGTGACAGCGTGGTATAAAAAAAAAATATGCGCACGCAAAAATGACTGTTGGCGGGAAATTTCTGGCGCGACGAGTGCTTCATAAAAACCCTTTTTAGAGTCCTTTGTTGTTGTTTGCTTGCTGTCTGCTGCAAGGGAAATTTTCAAAAAAGTTTAAATGTCTTGTGAAATGTAATCTGTGTAGTTGCAAGTCGTCTTCTCGGTGGTCCAAACTCTCAAATTTTCAAAGGAACTCCACGAAGACGTATTTGCATCCTTTAACATTATAAATAAAGGAAAGTGCTGGGTGATGATTCGTTGTTTGCTTCGTGTCGGCGGAATTTGACTCAGTGGCGAGATAGTAGACCGACAAATGAAAAATACTTAAGGTTAACAAACTCAAGGGGGAAACCTTGTCTAAACAAAGTGCTTATAGCTGCGCAAAACCTCAAACTCATACGGTTGGCTTACAACAGACTGTTCCACATGTCTAAACTCTCGATGGAACGTCATCGCCGCACACAGATGCCGTGCGACTTTGTCGACAAGTTGAACGCCAAGGGAAGAAAATTATTTTTAGGAAAATACAGAACTCAAACATCGACTAAACAACTTCAGCAACCTACTTGTAACATTGTAAGGCTTCAGAGCCTCCACAATGATCCGGATCCAACAACTCCGGTCACCAAAAACTTCAAGCGCAGGCGACGTTGAACTTTATTCACGCAGCTTATTTGGTCAAAAATGTAACAGCACACCACTGAATTGAGGTGAATAAGAAGCCCCTACCTCTTTTTCAAAGTAAACGCCAACAAAATTGAATCCATCTGATAATCGTGTACAACATTCGTGAATTTGAAATTTTTTAGCATTTCCTCTGCGGTCCGCATACCTCATCCTAAAGCACAAAAATGTTGAAAGTAGCGTTTTATAGATCTTTATACACCATCATTCACTTATTTATCCAATTCTTTATATTGCAAACTAATTATCGGAGTGCTAAATCTATTCTCTGTCCTAATATCGTCCTTGCTACAAAATGCGGAAGACAAAAACCAATTGACATATACCTAACTTAACACAGATTTTGGCTACACATTAATGAAGGCAAATTATTCAGTAACCACATCACGAGATCAGTAAACAAACATAATGACATTCCAATCCAGGAACATGACCTGAAAATATGAAAAAAAACTAAAAAACAGACAAGCAATATTTATTAGTTCGATGACCACATATCAGTTCAATAATCACTGACAGCAGTAATTCACAAACCACACAGAAGCCCAATGCTGTAGGCAATAATTCAAGGAATCGAAACAGTATATTTCATTCTTTTGGGATATGGAGACGGGGTGGGGTATACTGTAGGTTGACAAAAAGTATTTTTTATAAATACATTTTTCACATTACTTTGTTTTTTTTTCTATTACTTGGCATTGCAAAACTATCTGACGCCATGATTTAAGTTTCTCTTCATTTCTTTAGCCTGGCTGCCAGTGCACCACACACTCCTATCACGCCTCCAAAGTTTCTTCAAACGAATCCACAGTAGAGCCATCCTTTCGCCTAATTAGGGCAAGTCACTATAGTTTGGGTCCTCAAACATACTTAGCTTGAGGCAAAACAACTTTTAAACATCAAATTTGCCTGTGGCAACTGGCTCGATTCAGAGATATCATTCACGAGAATCAAACCGAAGAGTTGAGAGAAAGCACTGCACCATTTGGTGAAAAGGCAACTTTCGTGGTAAAACTTTCCAGTGGGAATGTTGAGACGAAAACGAAAACCCTTCAAAAAGAATTTACGGAACAATAAGACGGTTTTCCTGCCAGATAACAGTCCCGTTCGTCAATTTTCTGTCAGAATAGCAAGGAAAACGTACACAGCCCATTCATGGCGAAAAGAAAATCACACTTCGTGTCAATAGCATGCGTTCGAAGCCCCAACAGTTTTGGTCAGCAGTTTCACCCTTAAAGCATCCGCTGTTTACTTACAACGCGGGCTTAAACTTGATCGAGGGGCCCAAGACTGAAACGCTGGTGGCGTGCGCGGAACAAATTTAATTTTACCTTCACGTAAAATTTTTCATTATTTGATCGTTTACTGATCCTTTCAGAATCCTTTCCTCTAAAAAAACAAAAATGCGGCGTTGCCTTTGTTGCCTTCGTTAGCTTGGGATTCAAATAAGGTCGCACACCAGCAGTTTCTAAAGCGCATCTACTGGAATTTTATAGAATGCGGCATTTCAGAGATTGAAATATGGCAGGCTCAATTTGTGAGTCAGTGTCAGTAATGAATTAGGCAAAGTTTGGGAGGAAGGCATCCTAGTTGCTATTGTAATAAAAAGTCAAGGACACGCTGGAACGGGGGAAATCGAAAGAGAATATGAAAAAATGTGCTTGACAAGGAGAAGTATCAGTAAACTTTGAAGAGGGCTTTCCTCCATTTGTTCAAGCCTTAATTCCCCTCCGCCTTCTAAGTAATGATCGGTTTCTAATAAAGTTACTCAGCAGTCGGGCTATTATCCACTTTTAAGGGGGAAGTCTGGTTAAAAGCATTGTTTCCGTTGATTTCCACTCTTTTTGTTAAATATTTAGCCAAGATTTCATTTAATAAAAAAATGACGCAATTTAGTTGCAGTCCTTGGTTCAATAATTTTTTGAGATTTTTTGGATGATTCTTCGAATGTTTTTAGTGTATAAGAATTAGGGAGGATGTTTAAAATTTTTGGAAAAGTTGGAAAATATTGAATTGCGGAGTTGTTAAAACTTAAAATATGAAGCGAATAATCAGTAGAACCTCGTTTTGGTGGTGGAGTCTCTGGTATTTTGCCTCTGATCCCATTAGCGGACTAACTGGTTTATGCGTATACGTTTTCTACCCTAATTTATTTCTTTCCCGAAGCAACATCATTCCCCCCCCCCCCCCCCCCCCACCAAAAAAATAAAAAAGACAGAACAGACTGCCCCCTTAACAAGCGATTTTCAAGGGCCTTTGTACTAACAAGACCGCGCTTACAGCGGTATTCAGTTTCGCCAGCTCGGAGATCGAGAAATGAGGAGGCGATTAATTCTAGAAGAAACATGATTTACTCGCCAAAGGTTTTTTACCTCCTACTTTATCGACGTCGATACTTGTTATTTGTTTCTGAAACGAAACTGAATACCGCTGTGTTAGCCACGACCAGAAATACCTCTGCGGTCGCAGGCTATACGCGTGTATAAATACACGAAAATTCAAGGGCCTCGATTCCAGAGAAATTACATCATTGCCAGATATCAAAAAAGTGATTTACATGGCACGTCATTTCAATCATCGACGAGAATATATGGCATGCTCATCACAAGACGCATTTGTACACAGCGAAAGTTGACAACACCCGACCATCGCAATTTTGCTCAATAAGATTCTTATTTTTTTCCGACTACTCAGTAGTGTTCACTTGTTCCAAAGTAATCAACGCTTTCAAGCGATAGAATTCGTGGACCGACACGTTTCGGAAAAGCTCTAAATTTAATCTTTCCTGACCTTTTTTCGCAAAACATGTGTGGCCTCGATCACGCAATGATTCTTATTCCCAGTTTCCACTGTCTCCGCGAGGAACACCTGGCACAATGATCTCGGAGTCCCATTTGAGTTCTAAATACGACCAAAATCCCTGGGGCGTACTTCCAAAAATATTGAGTGGGGGTGTGCGGCACGCTTCCTGAAACCCTTACCCTACTTCAGACCAAAATCTGTGATTTTCCCTACCTATTTCAGACCTGATCAAAAATTTGATACCCTATTTTAGACCTGAAGCCCTGGAGCCCGGCGCGTGGCTGAAGCGCGCGTGACAAGCTGTTACGGCACGTACACGGTAGTTGGCGTAAACATTAAAAGCGAAATGGTCTGAAGCGCCTAATGATGAAGAAGTGGCTAATTATCCTATAAACCATACCCAATTCAAGACTAGAGTGCACAAACCACACCCTATTTCAGACCAAAATGGTCGAAATTGATACCGTATTTCAGACCAAAACGGGTAAAAAACCATACCCTTTGGCGCGGCACATACCTATATAGCCTATATAAGGGACTACCCTCCCGGGGCGAAAACCGGGTTGCAGATTATGAGTCTCGCTGCTTACGCAAGCGAGACTAATAAGCCCAGAGCAGAGCTGGCTCGGTTTCCTGGATCTCGACATGTTACCTAGAAACAGGTATAAAATTCATGGGCAGGTAGTGCAAATCAAACATTTTACAGCGCCTTTTTATGGTTGATTGATTTCTTTATTTTGTGCACAACGATCCCACAACCTCTTCACCCTTTATTACTATCGTGTCAAAATAAAGGTCTTCCAAGTTTTTTTCTTCTCCTTGTTCTTATTTTGTTTTTCTGTCAAAGAAAAAAAAACAAGAAAAGCTCAAACTTATCTTGGCAAAAAAGTATTAAGCAACCACTGTCTTTAAGCGGCAAGTAATCAAAATCCCGAAATAATTGTAAATTAAACCTGGCCTGCGTAGTCGGTGAAGGTGTATTTAGGGCGAAGGCGTTAGCGTGGAATTATCCTCGTTTACTGAACATTTCCGAAACATTGAGACTCATCTTGGCCATTAATGTTCTCTTCGATATCGATTGAATTAATTTCAATAATTCTTCCGAAAAAGCTCTTTTGCACAGCGGCCATCTTAACTTGTTATTATTTTTCCGCTTCCCTCTCTTTTAAACTTCCCACTTTCCTACTTTTCCTCTCCCGCCAACTACCCACCTGTCCTCCCCACTTAAAAATATTTTTGAAACATTCCTTGATCCGCGGTAAACTGCAGGTACTAATAGGTGACACAGATATCTGACAGCGGTTTTTGCTCACTTGCTTATAGGGTAATTCAGTCCTTTTATTATGGGAGTGTGTCATGTTTTTTTCAGTTTCATTTAAGGTTTTTCCTTAGTATTGCATTGAGCATCTTTACTGCGCATACTTTCGCGGGCGATTAACTGGAGTTCGTTTCAATAATAGGCCATTTCCGAGTTGCGCCAAAACTCTGTTTTAAAAGCGTGGCTAACTATAAATCATAGCGGTCATCTTGTTATGTTATGCGCAATAAGAGATGCGCAGTGAAAAACCAGTGAATCACCTTAACACATTTCACTGACATAAACTTTTTAAAGCTCTCTTTCATAATTATTATTTCTTCTTTCATATGGATATAAATGAGCCTTTCTAGTCTCATTTGAAATTAAGTAAGAATTCTTTTGTATCTCGCACATGCTAACGAGGTCAGAGAGGCAAGAGGTCTATAGTTAAGGATTGTATTTATCTGACAGACTGAATCTCTAGAGGTAAGGATTATATTTTTGCCAGCTTACCTCGGAGTTTGTGATGTGGCAGTTTAGATCCGGTGTGAATATCATCCACCTTTCGGACATGACCCGTGACGTCGCGTTTTTCTTCAAGTTTAAATAGCACAGCTGAAAGGTAAGCGAACAATATTTGAAAAGCAGAATTTATAACTTTTTACCATGCTTATCTATCATTTCATGAAATATCTTAATATGCTAGTAAAGTAATAAAATGGAGCAGGAGTGGCGAGAATGTAATACTTGGAAACCCCCAGATACTCGGGTGTGTGGCTGGGGGAAATTCCGGCCTTCTTGTGTCCTTTAACGACAATCCGCCGCCTTTATCAATAATAATATTATAATCTCAATAATAGTAATATAATATCGGTCGTCATTACCGTTATTATCACTTCTGTAATATTATTGATGATGTCTTCTATTATTCGTTGAAAATATTTTTCCTTTTCTGGTTGGCTAAATTCTCAATAGTCATGCTTCAGCAAACTTAACCGGATTTAGGTATAGGTATAGGTATAGGTAAATCATTAATATTCACATACCTTCCTGCATACTAACTCGGTATAGGTTTACTAATGAGCGTCTCTCTTATTCAATAGGAACAACAGGCTTGCTTAGGCTTGCCCGGTCTCTTTTAACCCTGATTGGCTCATGTACAATCCATTATGAGTTCAAAATAAAAGCCGGTAGATTTCGAAAGGATTATGGTTCTTGATCGCTTTGCTGGGAAACAGTTTGTTCGAGTTCGCTTGTTTGAGAAAACTTTTATTCACTTTCATCACCATGGCTTTTATTACAAACGTTGATGAGCTTCAAGCTCTTTTGGATGCTTGTTCCTCGACCCAAGAATGGGTATGACGCCCTTAATAATTGCAAAAAGTGTACATGTAAAATACTCAGTGATTTATAGAAGGGGTCTATTAAAATAGTCAAAAGCAAGCAAGCTATATCTTTTTTACTATTTTAATAGAATCTTTCTAAATCACAGAGTATTTTACACTTTTGCAATTATTAAAAGGTCATACAGATGTTTTTGTTGGTTTCCGTCCGCCATGTTGGTGTCCATCCAGATTCGGATATCTCGTATACGGAACATTATTATAGCCTGAATCTTGGCGAGGGTCTTTGTATATGTACCTTCTTTCATTTCACAGATTCTGGACTTTATCTATTGAACGGTTTTGATTTTTATTTTGATCTGTATTGAATGGCGTGACACTGAAAACCAGCAATAAACGTTTTCTCAAACAAGCGAACTCGAACAAAATGTGTCCTAGCAAAGCGATTGCAAGAACGATAGCCCTTTCGATATCTACCCGTTTTTTTTTTTAACACATAATAGAGTGTACATGAGCCAATCAGGGTTTAAAGAGACAGGGCAAGCGTAGGCCTATTGTTAAGCCTATTGTTGCTATTGAAAAAGGGAGACGCTCATTAGTAAACCTATATCGAATTAGTATGCACGAAGGTATGTGAATACTAATGATTTACCTATACCAATACCTATACCTATACCTTAACCCGGTTGAGTTTACTGAAGCATGTCTACTATTCTCCCAGCTTATTTTTCAAAATCAGCTCTTTTTGTTGGCCAAATTTAGTAGATGTTTGCCGGCATTAATCCATTCAGTAACTTTACTAACATTTATATAGAACGAAAGGAAGAAGCACGTCGCGGTGGCATAGCCTTTTTTGGCAGCACAGAGCTAGCGAGAAAATGGCGGAAGATTTTAAGCACTGACAGCAAATTCAGAAGACATACCACTCAACAGGTAGATTGCTAATGAAGATTATCAGTTGAATAAATATCCCTTCATATTCTAAACTGGCAAATATTTTAAAGACGGGAACTTTACCTACAAGACTAAGCATATGTTTAGTTTTCAGGATGGAAATATTTTGATTGAACAATCCATGAACCAGAAAAACAATTTAAATCCAGGATAAAATTGAACACAACGTATACATCCTAATTATGCCTATATCTTCGATCCTGGTACATCTAACTACAAAGAAAGGCTTTTCTTGAACTCATGGCACTCCACCGACTATGAACAGCGACGCCGTTAATAGAAAAACGTTTTCTCGCACTCTTTCTTGCCTTAAGGTCACAACCAGGGACCTCAGCACCAACGCAGAGCTTAATTATAAATAGGAACACCAACTTGTACATGCAGAACTGAGCCACAAAAGATTTCGGGAGGAAAATCAGATCGGCTAAAAACACTTATAACTACATATAGTTTATATTCAGTATAAACAGAAACTCATAAGGAGTTGAAACGTGTAACTCTCATATGTTTGCTTCGTCCGATGCTCGTGATTATTCATTTTCGAAAGTACCATATTTGGAACGATGAGAAGAGATAACTGACCAATCAAACTTGGTAAACAACGTGATGTAACTTTACTTCACGTTCCCGCGCCCGCTTAAAAAAAATGGCCGACTAACGGGGGAAAAACTCCCGAAAGCCGTGAAAGCTTTCAAAGGTTGAAACCAGGAATCTTACCGAAATACTGAGCAGGATATTATTGCCTTACCACCCGGGCCAAACGTAACATTGTGAAACCCACTGAAGTCCTCGCAACTTCTTGAAGTTGTCATGTCTCGTAGACCCTGCACAGTAAACTAAAAACTGCAAATAGGTTCTTAAAATTCTTATATTACTAGTCTAGAATAAACAGTAAAAAATATTTTCGAATAAAATTCATTAGCTGCGTATGAGTGTCCAAAACCTGAACCTGACATCTTCGCAAAAAGTGATGCGTGTAATGAATGTGAGAAGCTTTTAAGCTTAAATTGAGCTTGGATGTTGTAGTAACGATCGTGTGTTGAGCTAATTTTATGAATAAAAAAAGTCAACACAATAAGACAGAGAGGCCGTTTCTTGAAAATTTTTATTCAAAATCCAAAAGGTTAATCCTTTAAAGCAGTTCGGAAAACACTATCTGGATCGTGGATCCGTTCACGCAAATGAAGTCGGCTGAGCACATGGCAAAATTCAACACAAAATCCATCTCAAATCGGGGTACATTTTGTAATTTTTCTTTAGCACCGAAGAGAAAAATTTATAAAACGTCTATGAAACATTTAAAAATACATAAATTCCCTTTCAAAAAAGTAATTGTCTTGGCCATAGAGTGCAAAATGTACCTGAAAATTCAGCAAAAACTTAGCTGCCTTGGTTGCATTTAACAGACCGTGATGCGCTGCGCCGTGAAGAAAACAAGGTTGAATTCCTCGAAGGACGATTTCTTGATGAAAAGCTTCCCTTCCTCCACAAAAAAAAGCTGAGCATTCTTTTGAACTTTCTCTTTCCATTTTTGTCTTTTGACCGTGTATTTTTAACCTTGAAATGCAGAACTTTTGCCTTAACACATCTGCATGGTGATCGAGCGGCAGCCATTTTTTTGAAAATGGACATCCGTCACTAAGGTTTCCAAATATGGTAAAAGTGAATATTCACGAGCATTGAACGCGAGTTACACGTTTCAACCCCTTATGAGTTTCTGGTATAAACGAAGAAAAATTATACTAAAAATGCTTCGACATCTTTACCTGAAGACAAAACCACAGCTACCACGAGAAGTAGGCAAATCAGAGAGGCACAACAAATCTTCATCTTAATAGGCTGATTTTATTTTCTGCAATAAAAATGTTATCAAGAAGATTCAATCAGTCAGCTAAAATATCAAAGATTAAATAAATCCTCTAACGGCTCAGTCCCCCCGCGGCAGAGTGAATCCGTCGTTATTATAGGTGAAGTGATCCTTGTCTCATATACTAGTTTCAGTTCTAAAAGAGACGGCTGGTAAATTGGTTTTGAGAAAAAACTTCCAGCCATCATACAAGCAGTACACGAAAAACGTGAATTTGGCTTATGATAAATTAATTAATTTTTACGAAACAGGAAAATAAGACGATTCCTCTTTCCTCACAAGAAGATCATTCAATTATGTCACGGCATATTTTTGTTGCAATCTTCGGGTGGCAGGTATTTTACTGATATATGATATATTTGCCAACTATATCTCAGAGATATGGTTGGAGCAGAAAATTTATAGTTCTTCTGGTCCTTCTGATTTTCTTGAAATTGTTTTGGAATATTTCCAATAGAAGTTATTTTTTTGCTTTAAATTTCCCAATTCTTGCTAATTCTGAATTCCAAGCCAATCCACCATCGTGCTATTCTTTAAAAAGTGCCTTATGTTTTAGGAAATTGCTGAAAAATCAGTTTCGTTCATGTATAATTTATTCCAAATTAGGGACAATGTGTCCGTCCCTTTTTCATTGCTTCTTTTCGTTGTGGAATAATAAGCATTTTCTAATAATTTCCCCCGTTTTCCACCCTTTTCCTCTTCCGCCTTCCCTACACTTCCTTCCCCCTTTGTTCCAGGGCGTCCACTCGTCTCTCCACCCCTACTGAATCACTTTTGGAATATCTTCAATCAGCAGTAAGCTGTATACAACTACCGGCGAGAGTATTAACTCACCTTACATTACATTGAAATTTCTCCAAGATGTTATCCGGGCTAATGTCATTGACTTGGGGTTTATTTTTTTCGGTTTTACAGGCTTTAGGTTTTATCAAGATCTCAAATCTTATCCTAAATTGACAAGAATTCTTCCCGCGCAAACAGTGCCTCGTTAAAGACATGCAGGTTAAGAGAAAATTACAACACTTTGATTGTCTCTTGAAGAGTCGTATTTACAACTGTTTCTGGTCTCCTTTGGATTTTTTCTACTCAGGGATCGTCCAAAATTTTTGTTATTGTTAAAAATTAATCGTAGGGACAACAATCAAACATCCCATTGAAAATTGCATCGCTCGAGGCAGGAAAATTCATAAAATTATATCCAGTAGTTTTAGGACACACTGCGTATTAGGAGAAACCGATCATTCAAAAAACTATACTAAGACCAAAACAGTCATCGAAATAAGCAGCCGGCAGACTCGCACTATGCGTTAGTTCAAAAGCAGTTTGAAAATTACAAACAGAATGAACTGTTCATAACCGAGAAATAAGCTATCGAATCGATTTTCCCGCCAACTTACCAAGATTGATCCTCTTCAATAACTGTGTTCACTAGCTTAAAGCACTTAGTTGCTTGACAAAATCCAACAAAAACTAGAATGATTCGCAGTTGTTGCACATCTATAACAAACTGAATACAAAATGAAACAATAGCAATTAGATATGACATATTAGGCTAGATGACATAATACTTTAGTCGCTCGCCTCAAGTTTTCAGATTCTCACCAGAAAAGTTAAAAGCAGGTCGAATTTCGCAGTGATCAAATTAAAGTAAGTTATTGCACAATTGTGTAGCTGATAGGCCATATTGAACTTAAGCGATGACCCAACTGACATTTGAGCTGTCGCATCGTATTTCTTCCGTGATCAGTCCAGTTGATATTAGAAATCTGATTTGAAATTTAATTCTGCAATTTAGTACTCGGAGAACGTGCATGGTGCTATCATAGGATAAAAATATTTTTTTGCCTAGCATTGCGTTCTTTACGATATGCTGCAATTTAAATGCCAGGAAAAAAGGGTTAAGAGAAAAAATTATTAGGTAAATGAAAATATGTGAGAAAGGTCATGATATGTGAGCTCTGATGATGCGGCGGCAGTGCATTGCATTATTAGAATAATTTGAAAAGCTCATAGCGATAATAATGACAGAAGCTTTTTACTGGTTATGGAATACTTTGAAATGATATACCGTGAAATATCTCACGAGTGACTTGATCAGTTTCTCCAGGAGCCCATACTGCTAGGAGCGACCAACTTCCATGCGCTCGTGTCACGGCGTTTCTAGTACCAGTTTATTTTTAGAACTGTTTTGGCGCGAATTTTTGAATATCTTTTAAATTCCACATACCAGTCAGCGAAACCTACAGACCTGAAAATGATATTTTTAGCCTTTTAATAACGTTTATTTTTCTTTTTTGATATCTTATACGTCGAATGCGCTCATAGACATGGTGGAGAATCTGTTTTCGCGGAAAAAAACTGCCCTAAAATGTATCTTAAAATAAACTGGTCCGTAAAAACGCCGTGACATAGGCCGCTAATATGGAAGTTAAGTTGCCCGTTCAGGGTTATGGGCTCCTGGTTTCTCAGTATACACACGGGTCTTTAGGAGAGTTTGTATGGCTTTAGGCGAGTGTGTAGTATTTTAAAGAAAATTCAAGTTCCGAGTGGGATATCCAAGGCATACCACGAGAAAGCATTACACAACTAATTGATCCCATGCTACCACATAAATGACGTATTCGATCATATCTTGTACTTCAAATGGGCTGAAAGACGGAGCAGAGTTTCCATTTTCGAGGTAAAAACTGACCTAAAATGTATCTAAAAATAACCCGTCCGTGAAAACACCGTGACATAGCCCTATTATGGGAGTTGGGTGACGCTGGTTATGGGCTCCTAATGACGATGTAAAAACAGGAAAACTCGACATTACATGTAAACTCAAGTAACCCTTGCACTAAGTCTGGTTAAAAGCCTGGTAAGCCTGGTAAACCATGGTTGAACCAGTCTTACCCCTCTTTGGAAAACGAAAATTAAAATTGAAAGCCTGGTTTAAGCCTGGTTTAAGCCTGGTTTAAGCCTGGTTTTACCTGGCTTTCAAGGTAAGCCGGGTTGAAGTTTACCATGAAAGTCTAATTAGAAATGCTTTCCTTTCTGGTAAGCCTGGTTGAAATTTTCTGCCTCAAAAGCTTGGTAAATGGACACACGCGGGAACGGTCATGTGACTACTCAATTTTCTTTCATTGAAAGGTTTCCATTTTTCTATAGTAATGGAGGCTCAGCTGCACGCGATAGCTTCGCTATTAAATTAAATCAGACGTAATTAAATAGCTCAAAATGATTTGAATTCAGATGGTTGCGCTGGAAAGAAATTCAAATCCCTATTTATTAGAACATAATAATGCTTTGATTGTAACTTATTGTAATATGTTTCAACGCATTCAGTCTATGATCTCAAAATTAGCGGAGAAAATTCAGCTGCCATAAAAAGTCCTAAAATGCCCTGGACCTGTCTTTTAAAGCTAAGGCTATCGTGTAGGTCAGTTATTTAATCTGATTATAGATCGAAGTAGAGCGCAATCTTTTTTCACACAGACATACAAAACAGGCCAATGCAATGCTGAGTTCATTTTATTTTACTCTTGCACTAATTAGGTGTACATTGTTTTTTTTTTAATTACTCAACATGATAGAAGGTGTATACTAAACATTAGGCCGTCTTGCAACAAAATGGATTATTCTTCCGTCCTACTCATGACCCTTGTTGTATCATATATCAGCTCCTGATAAATCCTGATAGATAAATAAAAAACAATAATGTGTAATTATTATGGGGATATGGGTGCAAAAGGCCAATCTTAAAGTAATACAACTTGACTTAAGAACGTTACAGTTAAAACCTGGCTATCTTCCAAATTACAAAAAATAATTTACGATAATTTGTTCAGAATACACCAAAAGATGTGAATATTTTTTCTTACATATATTAACTTAGAAATATCCTCAAATGTCCTTAAAGAAGTAAACAAGGTGAAATTTAGCCGATCCGCCCTTTTGGGGTCGCAATTACGACTGATCCCCCCTTATATTCTCCCAAAAATCAAGTGATGCCCCTTAAAATTCTCCGCCCCCCTCCCCCACCCGATAAATAATATATAGTTGTTTTTCCAGATTGACGGTACAAGTGCTGGGGAAAAACCGCTGAAATCATTGGTTACGGTATTTTCACAAGTTCGCGGAAGGCGGAACCGTGATGTCTGGGGAGAAAAGGGAGGAAAGAGTCTCCTCAGCCTCTCCACTTCAAGTCACTAAATAGTCCCACCCCCATCCCCCCGCAACATATCTTGAAACATCACTTTAGACCTCACTGTTGTTTAATTCATTTGATTTGCTAACGTACCTTGTAAGATTTTGTCCGTCAATTTTATTAACACCTCTCTGTAATCTAAACAAATTGTTAGTTAATATTTTGAACAGAAGCTTATGCAGCAGGATATGCAGGTCATACAGTAATGCATTAGTCAATTCCAGCTACAATTTTGAAATATCACTAGTGATATTTATGCCAAGTATCACGTACAAATCATACTATTATTTGTTTATACTACTACCCGCAAGAGGTTTGTAGTTTTCACATGCAGGTATTTCAAATTAAGCTGAAATACTATTGCTCTAAGCCAATCAAATTGCAGAAATTTGTCATGTAGTAGTATTTTATTTTTAATACAGTGAATCCTGTATTAAGCGGACACCCTCAATGATTGCTGTAGTGTCCGCTGAATACAAGGTGTTCGCCTAATACAGGTTTCGATATATAACGTCACGTGAGGTGTCAAATGCCATTCAAATGAACAGTGGAAGCGTTTATAATACTCCCAGAGATTAGCACGATAGACGTTTGCATTAATTTCTTTATCAAAGTGAACCAATAGATCATCAGAGTACCATAAACATGGATTGCAACTCAAATTTGAAGAAATCAGATGAGTGAAACAAGCTCTATACAAACAAAACAAATAGAAAACAATCCTGTACTGTGAAACTAATCAAATGTAAAAATCGACAAATTTGTGGGAGACAATTCGAGGCAGTCTTTCGCATTTCCGGTGTCTGGCATGTTGGGTGGCGGAATTTAATTACAAGTGTCCGTTTAATACAGTTTGGCAACAATAGAAATGACCATTTCAGGTACTTTTTAGCTGTCCGCGTCCGCTTAATAAACTAAGGTTTCATTTAAGGTAAATAAGGGAAATAAATTTGGGGACTTCGGCTACTGTCTGCTTAATAGAGGGTGTCCGCTTAATACAGGTTTCACTGTATAGGATCCTCCTGAAAACCAATCTTAGTGATGGAGGCCTCCTCTCAAAAATTGTATTTTATTACTGTATTGCAGGAGCCCATCAAATGGAGCCTCCATCTCCATTAATTTCTTGAGTCAACCCTTTCCCGAGTAGATTTATAAATAGAACGGCTTGCTTCCCGCGAAAAGTGTCATATTTCCGTGAGTCTCGTATGTCACCGTGAAAAAAATTAAGTTGGATGAAGTCGAACTCAGAAGCTCGTCTTTCGACCGTTTTCCTTTTCTACTATACGTCCATTTTTACAGTTTTACAGCCGCTGGGATCTGGGATGAAATAAAAGTTAATGAATTACCCGACTGAGACTGAGCATGAAGCGATGGGACAACGGCAGCGAACTGAGGATCACGGAAAGGTTCTTTGCGAGTGTTTGTTTTTGTTTTTTTTTTTGCCGTCATACATCCCACATTTAAGCATGCACCTTGAAAAGAGCCGACGATTAAGCGTTCTGTGGACGATTTGAAACTCTTCGATGATCAGCGCCGAAAAAGTGCCAGGATCATTTAATTTTTGTTATCGCCGTGGAGTGGATTTCGCCAGTTAAGCACCGCGTGCAAAAGCGATGACCTAAGTAGCAACCAAGGAGGAATGCTTCAGAAAAATTGCAGTCTTCCTTTACAACTGACTTGTATCACCATGAGAGTTGCCTGATAAAACTGGCACTTGAAAAGTTAAACAGAAGACAACAGTTGCTCGACCGTGAAGCTAACTCAAAAGTAATTTGCTAAGGGTGGAATTTGTGACATCGCGCTCCAGTCCAAAGACCCTCTTATCTCAAGAAAAACAAAATGGATTGTATCTGCGCCCAAAGAAATATGACTGACTAACAGGAGAATTCTCAGCAATTAATGTAGAAGTTTACGCCAATTCTTTCCTTCGAATTCGCATCTGTAGATCACTTTTTTGCGAGAAAACAATGGCTGGGCTCGGCGTTACAAAACATAGCAGGGAATCATCACACTAACTGACGGACAAAACAACCACAGTATAGTATTTATTCAGACAAACGCATTTCGGAGAAAAACTTGAAAAACTAGAAATTTGATTAATATTGAGTCATTTAGCCGAAATAAGAACCTTAACGCTCAAAAAAATTGGCTAAAGAAAACGAATCCTGTCAGAACTACAGACTGCAGGTAGTAGTTAATCATACATTACGCATGTAACAGACCAGCTTCATGGCCTCTTATAAATTAACGTGAGACAAGCAACCAAAATTAAGATTAACATAGTCAGAGTTTAAAACTCTCCACAGTATAATCTACCCGCTAGAAAGAAAAGAAAGAAAATCTCTGAGGGATGAAAACGCTAAAGTCACGTTTCACTAGCTTATGATTTTGTTTGGCCTGTCAGCACCGGATTTCCAGCTGTTTCATGAAGTATAATAGCAGTGTCATTTAGTCGTTGTGATTGGCTCTTCCCACCGTCGGCGCGCGAAGTCTCCCCTGGGAACCGTTCTAATTATAAATCTACTCGGGAAAGGGTTGACTCCAAGGGCTTGTATGGGAGATGGAGGCTCCATTTGATGGGCTCCTGTGTATTGTTATTATCATTATTATTAGGATTGTAAACAATCATGGCCGCCGTTTCATTGTTTTGAAAAACCGCCGTGACGTCATGTGGAAACGCTCTATAATTCATTGGGGCTTTTTAGCTCACCTGTCCTCGCCACTTAAAAGTATTTTTGAAAATCCTTGATCCGCTGTAAACTGTATTCATGAGGCACTGGTATCTGACAGTATCTGTGTTTTGAAAGCGTGGCTTAGACTACAAAGCCATTGATATGAACATGAATTTTTTCTAATGCAATTAAGACGGAATCCACCAGCACATTGAGTAATTTTGATTTTCAGTGGACAAAAATCTTGTACGAGCATAATTTAAAGCATATTGCATTCTGTCTTACACTTTTCAAGGGCTAAAGATGTAATAAATCATCCGTAGTAACACCAAAAAAAAAATTTCTTGTGGGAACCCAATGCAAGAAAATGAATGTCAAATTTCACAAAGTTACATCTTACACGTGAAATTTGAAGAATTTTACCTATGTAATCACAATTCTAGTGAAATTTGACATTCATTTTCTCGGAATTCCATAAGAAATTTTCTTTGGTCTTACTACAGATGATTTATTACATCTTTAGCCCTTGAAAAATGTAAAAAAGAGTGCATTATCTTTTAAATTATTCTGGTACAAGGTTTTTTCCCACTGAAAATTAAAATTACTCAACTTCCTAGTGGATTCCGTCTTAAATCTCTTTTTTACAAGAAAAAGTCTTCAACTTAGTCTCGTTTTTAACTAGTTAATGGGCTATTCTTCTGTAGAGGCTCTTGACAACAGCTGCACCATCTTGTTATGCGCAATAAGAGATGCGCAGTACAAGACCAGTGAATCACCTTAACACATCTAACCGACACAAACAGTTTTATAATTTTAAAAGGACTGTATTTTTTCTAGCTTACGTCGCAAAAACTGTGGCGGATAAGGTCCAGTAATAATATCCATTTGGGGGGCATGGTTCGTGACGTCGCGTTTTTGTTCTTCACGATTAAATGGCACAGCTGAAATGAAAACAAACAATATTTGACATTAAGCATTATTTACAATTTTTTTTATCACGATTAACTATCATTTTATCAGATATCTGAATATGTAAGTAAAGTAATAGACCTTTTTACCGACACGGCGGCCATATTGAATTTATTAGATTTAAGGAGTATTATGGGATGCACAGGGGGCACTCGCTCAGTATTAACGCGCGCTTTTCGGGCAAAAAGAGAACTTCAATGTATATTTCTCGGGAAAAAGGCGATCGTTATTACATCCAAAGACGGCACAACGATGTTTTTTTCTCATTACAATCCTTTTTTTATTTTTAGAAGAAAAATTGGCCCGAAAAGCGCGCGTACATATGCATACTGATGCGAGTATATCGGATCGTGCTCATGCCCCCTGGGCATCCCATAATACTCCTTAAATCCAATTAATTCAATATGGCCTCCGTATCGGTAAAAAAGTCTGTTGTTATGGAACAGTGGTTGCGAGAATAATTACAATACATGATTAAAAAAACAACCTTGGATACCCTTAACTCTGGGGTGTTTTATTTAGATTTATTATATAGACACCAGTGTTTTACTGGAAAATATACCACTCGTAAATTTCATAAAAACTACATCCGGGACTTGAGTGGTTTATTTTCCATAATCTCACACGTGAGTTTATCGATAACATAATTTCCGTAATTTTCCTTCGAAATTTGTAGGCGTCTTGCGTCTTTTGAATTCTACTTAATTTACACATTTTTCAAAGTTTTGCTTATATTTTGTCATTGTAGAGCCCTATTCAGGTCAGTGTTATTTCTCAAGATTATTGTAACCAATGTCTTATATTGCTGTACTGTAAATCTGAACCGTCACAATTACTTTTTGGCGAATAAAAATCTATTATTTTATCGATGTCTTTTTGTCTATATAATAAAAAGAACATTACACGGCCGCTTGAAGATATGAATTTTACGTTCTCGTTGCAAAAACAATATTTTACTCACTCGCTGCGCTCGCTAGTAAAATATTGTTTTGCCACTCGAACATAAAATTCAGATCTTTCGCACCGTGTAATATCCTCTATTTAACATCATTTCAAGCATTACTTCATATGTAAGTAAATTAATTGTTATGGAACAGTAGAGGCGAGAATAAAACACATAAATGAAAAGAACATACTTGTAAACCCCAGCACTGGGGTGTGTGGGAGGGGGAAATTGGCTTAGCCTTTTTTTTGGTGGGGGGGTTAGCCGAGAAAATGGTGGAAGACTTTTTTAAAATCACTAACAGCAAGATCAGAACAAATACCACTCGACAGGGGTAGATTGCTACTGAAAAATATCTGTTAGAAAAAAAATACCTTCATATTCTAAAGTGCCAAATGTTTTGAAGACGGTTACTTTACCTCAGTAGAAGACTAACTAGGCATATGTAGTTTTCAGGATGGAAATGTTTTGATTAAATAAACCATGAAACATGCAATTATTGGATTCGGCCTATAACACTACTGGTCATTATACACGTTGGGGCTCAATTTTTTCTATCCTTGGTTTAAATTTTATTTCCCTTTGTTTTAAACTAAATATCATACATTACCATACCCGGCAAAACAAAGGGAAATAAAATTTAAACCGAGGATAAGATTGAACAAAACATATACATCCTAATGATGCCTATATCTTCGAGCATGGCCACATCTAACTACGTAGAGAGGCTTTTCTTAAAATCATGGCACTCATCTATGAAAAGTGATACCGTCAAAATCAGGGACGTCAGTTAACACAGAGACTAATTATCATTATATGCGACCACTATTTTTTCAGTGTTTTTACAGTGTGAAATGGTTCCTTCTCTTTTCGATTTACAGAGATTTTACATAATATTTATCAGGGCGTAGTAAACTATCTTCCTTGATTTACATGTTATTTACAGAATTTTTTGACAATATTTACGGTATATTTACATGATCTTGCCTTTAGAACCTTTACATTTTACAGGATTGTCTCCATTTTTTACATGTTCTGCTCGTAATATTTACACCTTTTTTACAGTAACTTTAATTTTAACATCCTGTAGAAGCTAGGCATTTTCCTTGTAAAATGTCGTTTACAGTGATCTTTAGTTGATTTTTGTGATATTTACATGTTACAATAGAATTTTACGTGTGCATGTAAATTGATCAATTTTTCCAGTGAAACTTTCAGGGTTAACGGTTCTAAGGTGATTTGATGGACAGAAAGAGATACCCCCGAGGTGAAGAGGAGCCACTGAAAATTTTAAGAAGAAAAATCAGATCGGCTAAAAACACTTTTCATTTCAAAATTCAATATTGTCATAATATATTTAGTCAGTAAACGAAGAAAAATTTAGTAAATGCTTCGATCTTTACCTGAAGACGAAACCACAGCCACTACGAGAAGAAGGCAAATGAGAGAGGCACAACAAATCTTCATCTTAACTGGCTGATTTTATTTTCTGCAATAAAAATGTTATCAAGCGGTGCAATCAGTCAGCTAAAATATCAAAGATTAAATAAATACGGTCCTCCAACGGCACAGCTCCCCTACGGCAGAGTTTGGTTTTGAAAGAAAGTAGGACTGAAAGTGGATTCGTTGTTATTACAGGTACAGTGGAGATCCGTGTCTCATATATTTTTCGGTTCTAAAAGTGACGGCTAGTAAACTGGCTTTGAGAAAAATAAAACGCCCAGCTATCATGCATTTCGCAATACACGAAAAACGTAAACTTGACTGATGATAAATTATAATATTTCTGCAAAATAGGAAATTAAGACGACTCTACTTTTTTCGCAAGAAGATCTTTTAATTTCGTTTATATTGTTGGTTCAAATTTCGGTTATCAGGTGTTTTATTGATATCATCAGACGTTTGCAGAATTTGTTTCAGAGAAATTGTTGGATCATAAAACCACTGGTCCTTCTGAATTCAGTCTTGAAATTGTTTTGTAATTTTGCACTTTTTTGGGCTCTGAAGCCGATCGACAATCGAGCTATTTTTTAAAAAGTGCCGGTTTTGTTTTTGCTCAAAAATCTAATCTGAGTTCTTAAGTATACTTAATTCTAAACTACGAAGGAGAATGGTTTGTCTCTTTTTCTTTGCGTCTTTTTGATAGCAGAATGATAAGCATTGTCGAGTAATTTCCCACTAATTCTTGCCCTTTCCACCCTTTTAGAGCTCCCGCCTCCCGCCTTTTCCTTTCGCACCTTCCCTACGACTCTCTCCCCCTGTGTTCCCGGGCTTCCACTCGCCTCTTCTTCCCTGCTTAATCATTTTTGGAATACCTTTGATCAGCAGTAAGCTGTATACAACTACCGGTGAGAGTATTAATTCACCTTATATTACATGGAAATTTCTCCAAGATGTTATCCGGGCTAATGTCAATGACTTGGGCTTTATTTTTTTCGTTTTTACAGGCATTAGGTTTGATCAAGATCTCAAATCCTAAATTGACTAGAATTCTTCCCGCGCAACCGGTGCCTCGTTAAAAAAAGCTAACCGGGCGGCGGTTGAAGAGTCGTATTTGCAACAGTTTCTACTCAGGGATCGTCCAAAATTTCTGTTATTGTTAAAAATTAATCGTAGTGACAACAATAAAACATCCCTTTGAAAATTCCATCGCTCGAGTGAGGAAAATTCATAAAATATATATTCAGTAGTTTTAGGACACACTGCGTATTAGGAGAAACCAATAATTCAAAAACTAAACTATGACCAAAATAGTCATCGGAATAAGCAGCCAGCAGACTCGCACTATATATGCACTAGTTCAAAAGCAGTTTGGAAATTACAAACGGAATGAGCTGTTCAGAACACAACAGAGAAATAAGCTAACGAATCGATTTTCCCGCCAACTTACCAAGATTGATCCTCTTCAATAACTGTCTTCACTTGCTTAAAGCACGCAGATGCTCGACAAAATCCAACAAAAACTAGAATGATTTGCAATTATTGAACACCTATACAAAACTGAACACAATATGAAACAATTATAGCAATTAGATATGACATATTAGGTTAGATGACATAATCCTTTAGTCGCTCGCATGAAGTTTTCAGGTTCTCACCAGATGAATCAAAATCGGGTCGAATTTCGCAGTCATCAAATTAAAGAATGAACCAAATCAACGCATAACTAACTTAAGTTATTGAATAATTGTGTAGCTGATAGGCCATATTTAACTTAAGCGATGAGCCGACTGACATTTGAGCTGTCGCATCGCTTTTCTTCACTGATCAGTCCAGTTGATATCAGAAATCTGATTTGAAATTTAATTCTGCAATTTAGTACACGGAGAACGTGAATGGTCCTATCATAGGAAAAATATTTTTTTGCTTAGCATTGCGTACTTTACGATATGCTGCAATTTAAATGCCAGGAAAAAAAAGGGATAAGAGAAAAAATTATTCGGCAAATGAAATTATGTGAGAAAGTTCATGATATGTGAGCTCTAATGATGCGGCGGCAGTGCAATGCATTATTAGAATATTTGAAAAGCTCATAGCGATAATAATGATAGAAGCTTTTTATTTGTTATGGAATACTTTGAAATGATATTCCGTGAAATATCTCACGAGTGACTTGATCAGTTTCTCCCGCAGGAGCCCATGGCCATCCTGCGAGGAGCGACCAACTTCCATGCGTTTGAGTCACGGCGTTTTCTAGTACGAGTTTATTTTTAGAACTGTTTTAGCGCGAATTTTGAATATCAAAAAAATTCAACATACCAGTTAATAAAACCTACAGACCTAAAAATGATATTTTTAGCCTTTTAACAACGTGTAGTTTTCCTTTTAGATATCTTATACGTCGAATGCGCTCATAGAGATGGTGGAGATTCTATTTTCGCGGGAAAAAAAGTGCCCTAAAATGTATCTAAAAATAAACTGGTCCGTAAAAACGCCGTGACATAGGCTGTTAATATGGAAGTTCCTCGCTCTGGGTTATGGGCTCCTGGTTTCTCAGTATACACACGAACCTTTAGGAGAGTTTGTTTGGCTTTAGGCGAGTGTGTAGTATTTTAAGGAAAATTCAAGTTCCGAGTGGGATATCCAAGGCATACCACGAGAAAGCATTGCATAACTAATTCATCCCATGTTACCACATATCTTGTACTTCAAATGGGCTCAAAGATGGAGCAGAGCTTCCATTTTCGAGGTAAAAACTGACCTAAAATGTATCTAAAAATAACCCGTCCGTGAAAATACCGTAAAACACCGTGACATAGCCCTATTGTGGGAGCTGGGTGACGCGGGTTATGGGCTCCTACTGACGATGTAAAAACAGGAAAACTCGACATTACATGTAAACTCAAGTAACCCTTGCACTAAGTCTGGTTAAAAGCCTGGTAAGCCTGGTAAAACATGGTTGAACCAGTCTTACCTCCCTTTGGAAAACGAAAAGTAAAATTTAAAGCCTGGTTAAGCCTGGCTTTACCAGGCTTTCAAGGTAAGCCTGATTTAAGTTTACCATGAAAGTCGTAGTTAGAAAATGCTTTCCTTTCTGGTAAGCCTGGTTGAAATTTTCTACCTCAAAAGCTTGTTAAATAGACACACGCAGGAACGGTCATGTGACTACCCAATTTTCTTTCATTCAAAGGTTTCCATTTTCTAAAGTAATGGAGGCTCAGCTGCACGCGATGGCTTCGCTATTAAATTAAATCAGACGTAATTAAATAGCTCAAAATGATTTGAATTGATGGTTGCGCTGGAAAAAAATCAAATCCCTATTTATTAGAACATAATACTGCTTTGATTGTAACTTATTGTAATATGTTTCAACACATTCAGGCTATGATCTCAAAATTAGCGTAGAAAATTCAGCTACCAAAAAAAGTCCTAAAATGCCCTGGACCTGTCTTTTAAAGCTAAGGCTATCGTGTAGGTCAGTTATTTAATCTGATTATAGATCGAAGTAGAGCGCAATCTTTTTTCACACAGACATACAAAACAGGCCAATGCAATGCTGAGTTCATTTTATTTTACTCTTGCACTTATTAGGTCTACATTGTTTTTTTTAAAATTACTCAGCATGATAGAAGGTGTATACTAAACGTTAGGCCGTCTTGCAACAAAATGAATTATTCTTCCGTCGTACTCATGACTCTTGTTGCATCATTTACCATCATCTGAAAAATCCTGATAGATAGATAAAAAAAAACTATAATGTGTTATTATTATAGGGATCGATTGGGTGCAAAAGGGCAAGCTTAAAGTAATACAACTTGACTTAAGAACCTTACAGTTAAAACCTGGCTTTCTTTCAAATTACCAAAAATAATTTACGATAATTTGTTCAGAATACACCAAAACATGTGAATATTTTTTCTTACGTACATTAACTTAAAAATGTCCTCATATGTCCTCAAAGATGTTTACAAGGTGAAATTTAGTCGACAACCCCTTTGAATGTTACTTCACTGAAACATTGGTTGCGGTATTTTCACACCTTCGCGGAAGGCGTAACCGTGATGTCTGGGGACCAAAGGGGGGAAAGAGTACCCTCAGCCTCTCCACTTCAAGTCACTAGATGCCCCGCCTCCCCCCGCAACATATCTTGAAACATCACGAGCTCACTGTTGTTTAATTCATTTGATTTGCTAACGTACCTTTTCAGAACTCATCGAAAACCTTGTAAGATTTTGTCCGTCAGTTTTATTAACACGTCTCTGTAATCTAAAACAATAGTTAGTGTTAGTCAATATTTTGAACAGAAGCTTATGCAGCAGAATATGGAGGTCATACAGTAATGCGTTAGTCAATTCTAGCTGCGCCCTGCCCCCTCCGGGCTACTGTGGGGTATTTGCGCGCCTTAATTGTCAGTCCTGGGGGTGGGAATTAGCAATCTACGTGGCTCAGGGGTAGGGCATTTGCCAATCCTTCCTTCCCCCGGGCTTTTGACGAGAAGGTGCTTTAGTTCCCTTTTAAACATAAGTAAACGTGTATAGGATCCTCCTGAAAACCAATCTTAGTGATGGAGGCCTCCTCTCAAAAATTGTATTTTATTACTGTATTGTTATTATCATTATTATTAGGATTATAAACAATCATGGCCGCCGTTTCATTGTTTTGAAACACCTATACCGTCACCCGCCGTGACGTCATGTGGAAACGCTCTATAATTCATCCGGGCTTTTTAGCTCACCTGTCCTCGCCACTTAAAAGTATTTTTGAAAATCCTTGATCCGCTGTAAACTGTATTCATGAGGCACTGGTATCTGACAGTATCTGTGTTTTGAAAGCGTGGCTTAGACTACAAAGCCATTGATATGAACATGAATTTTTTCTAATGCAATTAAGACGGAATCCACCAGGACATTGAGTAATTTTGATTTTCAGTGGACAAAAATCTTGTACGAGCATAATTTAAAGCATATTGCACTCTGTCTTACACTTTTCAAGGGCTAAAGATGTAATAAATCATCCGTAGTAACACCAAAAAAAAAATTTCTTATGGGAACCCAATGCAAGAAAATGAATGTCAAATTTCACAAAGTTACATCTTACACGTGAAATTTGAAGAATTTTATCTATGTAATCACAATTCTCGTGAAATTTGACATTCATTTTCTCGGAATTCCATAAGAAATTTTCTTTGGTCTTACTACAGATGATTTATTACATCTTTAGCCCTTGAAAAATGTAAACAAGAGTGCATTATCTTTTAAATTATTCTGGTACAAGGTTTTTTCCCACTGAAAATTGAAATTACTCAACTTCCTAGTGGATTCCGTCTTAAATCTCTTTTTCACAAGAAAAAGTCTTCAATTTAGTCTCGTTTTTAACTAGTTAATGGCCTATTCTTCTGTAGAGGCTCTTGACAACAGCTGCACCATCTTGCTATGCGCAATAAGAGATGCGCAGTACAAGACCAGTGAATCACCTTAACACATCTAACCGACACAAACAGTTTTATAATTTTAAAAGGACTGTATTTTTTCTAGCTTACGTCGCAAAAACTGTGGCGGATAAGGTCCAGTAATAATATCCATTTGGGGGGCATGGCTCGTGACGTCGCGTTTTTGTTCTTCACGATTAAATGGCACAGCTGAAATGCAAGCAAACAATATTTGACATTAAGCATTATTTACAATTTTTTTTTATCACGACTAACTATCATTTTATCAGATATCCGAATATGTAAGCAAAGTAATAGACCTTTTTACCGACACGGCGGCCATATTGAATTTATTAGATTTAAGGAGTATTATTTGATGCACAGAGCGCACTCGCTCAGTATTTACGCGCGCTTTTCGGGCAAAAAGAGGACTTCAATGTATATTTCTCGGGAAAAAGGCGATCGTTATTACATCCAAAGACGGCACAACGATCTTTTGTTCTCATTACAATCTTTTTTTTTTTTTTTTAAAGAAAAATTGGCCCGAAAAGCGCGCGTACATATGTATACTGATGCGAGTATATCGGATCGTGCTCATGCCCCCTGGGCATCCCATAATACTCCTTAAATCCAATTAATTCAATATGGCCTCCGTATCGGTAAAAAGGTCTGTTGTTATGGAACAGTGGTGGCGAGAATAATTACAATACATGATTAAAAAACAACCTTGGATACCCTTAACTCTGTTTTATCAAGATTTATTATATAGACACCAGTGTTTTACTGGAAAATATACCACTCGTAAAATTCATAAAAACTACATCCGGGACTTGATTGGTTTATTTTCCATATTCTCACACGTGAGTTTATCGATAACATAATTTCGGTAATTCAAAAGACGTCTTGCGTCTTTTGAATTTTACTAACACATTTTTCAAAGTTTTGCTTATATTCTGCCATTGTAGAGCCCTATTCAGGTCAGTGTTATTTCTCAAGATTACTGTAACCAATGTCTTATATTGCTGTACTGTAAATCTGAGCCGTCACAATTACTTTTTGGCGAATAAAAATCTATTATTTTATCGATGTCTTTTTGTCTGTATAATAAAAAGAACATTACACGACCGCTTGAAGATATGAATTTTACGTTCTCGTTGCAAAAACAATATTTTACTCACTCGCTGCGCTCGTTCGTAAAATATTGTTTTGCCACTGGAAAATAAAATTCATATCTTCGCCCCACCGTGTAATATCCTCTATTTAACATCATTTCAAGCATTACTTCATATGTAAGTAAAGTAATTGTTATGGAACAGTAGAGGCGAGAATAAAACACATAAATGAAAAGAACATACTTGTAAACCCCAACACTAGGGTGTGTGGGTGGGGGAAATTGGCCTTTTTGGGGGGTTAGCCGAGAAAATGGTGGAAGACTTTTTTAAAAGCACTGACAGCAAGATCAGAACAAATACCACTCGACAGGGGTAGATTGCTACTGAAAAATATCTGTTAGAAAAAAGATACCTTCATATTCTAAAGTGCCAAATGTTTTGAAGACGGTTACTTTACCTCAGTAGAAGACTAACTAGGCATATGTAGTTTTCAGGATGGAAATGTTTTGATTAAATAAACCATGAAACATGCAATTATTGGATTCGGCCTATAACACTACTGGTCATTATACACGTTGGGGCTCAATTTTTTCTATCCTTGGTTTAAATTTTATTTCCCTTTGTTTTAAACTAAATATCATACATTACCATACCCGGCAAAACAAAGGGAAATAAAATTTAAACCGAGGATAAGACTGAACAAAACATATACATCCTAATGATGCCTATATCTTCGAGCATGGCCACATCTAACTACGTAGAGAGGCTTTTCTTAAAATCATGGCACTCAGCTATGAAAAGTGATAGACTAATGATCATTATATGCGACCACTATATTTTCAGTGTTTTTACAGTGTGAAATGATTCCTTTTCTTTTTGATTTACAGGGATTTTACATAATATTTACCAGGGCGTAGTAAACTATCTTCCTTGATTTACATGTTATTTACAGAATTTTTTGACAATATTTACGGTATATTTACATGATCTTGCCTTTAGAACCTTTACATTTTACAGGATTGTCTCCATTTTTTACATGTTCTGCTCGTAATATTTACACCTTTTTTACAGTAACTTTAATTTTAACATCCTGTAGAAGCTAGGCATTTTCCTTGTAAAATGTCGTTTACAGTGATCTGTAGTTGATTTTTGTGATATTTACATGTTAGAATAGAATTTTACATGTGCATGTAAATTGATCAATTTCTCCAGTGAAACTTTCAGGGTTAACGGTTCTAAGATGATTTGATGGACAGAAAGAAATATCCCCGAGGTAAAGAGGAGCCACTGAAAATTTTAAGAAGAAAAATCAGATCGGCTAAAAACACTTTTCATTTCAAAATTCAATATTGTCATAATATATTTAGTCAGTAAACGAAGAAAAATTTAGTAAATGCTTCGATCTTTACCTGAAGACGAAACCACAGCCACTACGAGAAGAAGGCAAATGAGAGAGGCACAACAAATCTTCATCTTAACTGGCTGATTTTATTTTCTGCAATAAAAATGTTATCAAGCAGTGCAATCAGTCAGCTAAAATATCAAAGATTAAATAAATACGGTCCTCCAACGGCACAGCTCCCCTACTGCAGAGTTTGGTTTTGAAAGAAAGTAGGACTGAAAGTGGATTCGTTGTTCATACAGGTGCAGTGGAGATCCGTGTCTCATATATTTCTCGGTTCTAAAAGTGACGGCTACTAAAGTGGCTTTGAGAAAAATAAAACGCCTAGCTATCATGCATTTAGCAATACACGAAAAACGTAAATTTGACTGATGATAAATTATAATATTTCTGCAAAATAGGAAATTAAGACGACCCTACTTTTTTCACAAGAAAATCATTTAATTTCGTTTGTATTGTTGGTTCAAATTTCGGTTATCAGGTGTTTTATTGATATCATCATATGTTTGCAGAATTTGTTTCAGAGAAATTGTTGGATCATAAAACCACTGGTCCTTCTGAATTCCGTCTTGAAATTGTTTTGTAATTTTGCACTTTTTTGGGCTCTGAAGCCGATCGACAATCGAGCTATTTTTTAAAAAGTGCCGGTTTTGTTTTTGCTCAAAAATCTAATCTGAGTTCTTAAATATACTTAATTCTAAACTACGAAGGAGAATGGTTTGTCTCTTTTTCTTTGCGTCTTTTTGATAGCAGAATGATAAGCATTGTCGAGTAATTTCCCACTAATTCTCGCCCTTTCCACCCTTTTAGAGCTCCCGCCTCCCGCCTTTTCCTCTCGCACCTTCCCTACCACTCTCTCCCCCTGTGTTCCCGGGCTTCCACTCGCCTCTTCTTCCCTGCTTAATCATTTTTGGAATACCTTTGATCAGCAGTAAGCTGTATACAACTACCGGTGAGAGTATTAATTCACCTTATATTACATGGAAATTTCTCCAAGATGTTATCCGGGCTAATGTCAATGACTTGGGGTTCATTTTTTTCGTTTTTACAGGCATTAGGCTTGATCAAGATCTCAAATCCTAAATTGACTAGAATTCTTCCCGCGCAACCGGTGCCTCGTTAAAAAAAATGCACTTTAAGAGACAATTACAGCACTTTGATTGTCTCTTGAATTGTAAATTGTAAATATTTTATTATCCACTCCCCTCAGGGCTTTTCAGGGGTAATTTACAACACTGGTTGCGGGACTTTGCCAGGCTGCTTAGGGTGCAGTTTACAAGTAAATGAAGGAATGAGTAATGATGCCCCTATACATGAGTGTGAAAACGAGATAGACCACTACACCGGGAACTACGTGCCCTACTCTTTACGAAGAGTGCGTGGGCTCTTTAACTTCTCACAGATTTATTACATGTACAAGGGCTCGTGAGACGGGGTCTACAGTTTATCGTCCTTATCCGAGAAGACAAGAAATTCGAACCGTTTTCAGATGTTATTACAAAGGCAGCACTTTATCCTCAGTTATTTAAAGACCCTGAGTGTTGGTCCGGCCGGGGTTTGAACCTACGGCCTCCCGCTCAGCAGACCGGCGCTCAGTCCCATGGAGCTAACCGGGCGGCGGTTGAAGAGTCGTATTTGCAACAGTTTCTACTCAGGGATCGTCCAAAATTTCTGTTATTGTTAAAAATTAATCGTAGTGACAACAATAAAACATCCCTTTGAAAATTCCATCGCTCGAGTGAGGAAAATTCATAAAATATATATTCAGTAGTTTTAGGACACACTGCGTATTAGGAGAAACCAATAATTCAAAAACTAAACTATGACCAAAATAGTCATCGGAATAAGCAGCCAGCAGACTCGCACTATATATGCACTAGTTCAAAAGTAGTTTGGAAATTACAAACGGAATGAGCTGTTCAGAACACAACAGAGAAATAAGCTAACGAATCGATTTTTCCGCCAACTTACCAAGATTGATCCTCTTCAATAACTGTCTTCACTTGCTTAAAGCACGCAGATGCTCGACAAAATCCAACAAAAACTAGAATGATTTGCAATTATTGAACACCTATACAAAACTGAACACAATATGAAACAATTATAGCAATTAGATATGACATATTAGGTTAGATGACATAATCCTTTAGTCGCTCGCATGAAGTTTTCAGGTTCTCACCAGATGAATCAAAATCGGGTCGAATTTCGCAGTCATCAAATTAAAGAATAAACCAAATCAACGCATAACTAACTTAAGTTATTGAACAATTGTGTAGCTGATAGGCCATATTTAACTTAAGCGATGGGCCGACTGACATTTGAGCTGTCGCATCGCTTTTCTTAACTGATCAGTCCAGTTGATATCAGAAATCTGATTTGAAATTTAATTCTGCAATTTAGTACACGGAGAACGTGAATGGTCCTATCATAGGAAAAATATTTTTTTGCTTAGCATTGCTTACTTTACGATATGCTGCAATTTAAATGCCAGGAAAAAAGGGATAAGAGAAAAAATTATTAGGCAAATGAAATTATGTGAGAAAGTTCATGATATGTGAGCTCTAATGATGCGGCGGCAGTGCAATGCATTATTAGAATATTTGAAAAGCTCCTAGCGATAATAATGACAGAAGCTTTTTACTGGTTATGGAATACTTTGAAATGATATTCCGTGAAATATCTCACGAGTGACTTGATCAGTTTCTCCCGCAGGAGCCCATGGCCATCCTGCGAGGAGCGACCAACTTCCATGCGTTTGAGTCACGGCGTTTTCTAGTACGAGTTTATTTTTAGAACTGTTTTAGCGCGAATTTTGAATATCTTTTAAATTCAACATACCAGTTAATAAAACCTTCAGACCTAAAATGATATTTTTAGCCTTTTAACAACGTGTAGTTTTCCTTTTAGATATCTTATACGTCGAATGCGCTCATAGAGATGGTGGAGATTCTATTTTCGCGGTAAAAAAAGTGCCCTAAAATGTATCTAAAAATAAACTGGTCCGTAAAAACGCCGTGACATAGGCTGTTAATATGGAAGTTGCTCGCTCTGGGTTATGAGCTCCTGGTTTCTCAGTATACACACGAACCTTTAGGAGAGTTTGTTTGGCTTTAGGCGAGTGTGTAGTATTTTAAGGAAAATTCAAGTTCCGAGTGGGATATCCAAGGCATACCACGAGAAAGCATTGCATAACTAATTGATCCCATGTTACCACATATCTTGTACTTCACATGGGCTCAAAGATGGAGCAGAGCTTCCATTTTCGAGGTAAAAACTGACATAAAATGTATCTAAAAATAACCCGTCCGTGAAAACACCGTAAAACACCGTGACATAGCCCTATTGTGGGAGCTGGGTGACGCGGGTTATGGGCTCCTACAGACGATGTAAAAACAGGAAAACTCGACATTACATGTAAACTCAAGTAAGCCTTGCACTAAGTCTGGTTAAAAGCCTGGTAAGCCTGGTAAAACATGGTTGAACCAGTCTTACCTCCCTTTGGAAAACGAAAAGTAAAATTTAAAGCCTGGTTAAGCCTGGCTTTACCAGGCTTTCAAGGTAAGCCTGATTTAAGTTTACCATGAAAGTCGTAGTTAGAAAATGCTTTCCTTTCTGGTAAGCCTGGTTGAAATTTTCTACCTCAAAAGCTTGTTAAATAGACACACGCAGGAACGGTCATGTGACTACCCAATTTTCTTTCATTCAAAGGTTTCCATTTTCTAAAGTAATGGAGGCTCAGCTGCACGCGATAGCTTCGCTATTAAATTAAATCAGACGTAATTAAATAGCTCAAAATGATTTGAATTCAGATGGTTGCGCTGGAAGGAAATTCAAATCCCTATTTATTAGAACATAATAATGTTTTGATTGTAACTTATTGTAATATGTTTCAACGCATTCAGTCTATGATCTCAAAATTAGCGTAGAAAATTCAGCTACCAAAAAAAGTCCTAAAATGCCCTGGACCTGTCTTTTAAAGCTAAGGCTATCGTGTAGGTCAGTTATTTAATCTGATTATAAATCGAAGTAGAGGGCAATCTTTTTTCACACAGACATACAAAACAGGCCAATGCAATGCTGTGTTCATTTTATTTTACTCTTGCACTTATTAGGTCCACGTTGTGTTTTTTTTTAATTACTCAGCATGATAGAAGGTGTATACTAAACGTTAGGCCGTCTTGCAACAAAATGAATTCTTCTTCCGTCGTACTCATGACTCTTGTTGCATCATTTACCATCATCTGAAAAATCCTGATAGATAGATAAAAAAAACTATAATGTGTTATTATTATAGGGATCGATTGGGTGCAAAAGGGCAAGCTTAAAGTAATACAACTTGACTTAAGAACCTTACAGTTAAAACCTGGCTTTCTTTCAAATTACCAAAAATAATTTACGATAATTTGTTCAGAATACACCAAAACATGTGAATATTTTTTCTTACATACATTAACTTAAAAATGTCCTCATATGTCCTCAAAGATATTTACAAGGTGAAATTTAGTCGACAACCCCTTTGAATGTTACTTCACTGAAGTGATTCCCCCCCCCCCCCCCCGCCCCATGTCCTCATTTTCCAAGCAAATTTAATTGGTCCCCCTTCCGAATCCTTCCAATTTTTTTAGCGATCCGCCCTTTTGGGTTCTCAGTTACGACTGATTCCCACTTATATTCTCCCAAAAATCAAGTGATACCCTCTAAAATTCTCTCCCCCCCCCCCGCCGATAAATAATGACCGGTCCCTAAGTATAGATAGTTCTTTTTCAAGATTGAAAGTTCAAGTGCTGGGGAAAAACCGCTGAAAACATTGGTTGCGGTATTTTCACACCTTCGCGGAAGGCGTAACCGTGATGTCTGGAGACCAAAGGGGGGAAAGAGTACCCTCAGCCTCTCCACTTCAAGTCACTAGATGCCCCCCCTCCCCCCGCAACATATCTTGAAACATCACGAGCTCACTGTTGTTTAATTCATTTGATTTGCTAACGTACCTTTTCAGAACTCATCGAAAACCTTGTAAGATTTTGTCCGTCAGTTTTATTAACATGTCTCTGTAATCTAAAACAAATTGTTAGTCAATATTTTGAACAGAAGCTTATGCAGCAGAATATGGAGGTCATACAATAATGCATTAGTCAATTCTAGCTGCACCCTGCCCCCTCCGGGCTACTGTGGGGTATTTGGTCGCCTTAATTGTCAGTCCTGGGGGTGGGAATTAGCAATCTACGTGGCTCAGGGGTCGGGCATTTGCCAATCCTTCCTTCCCCCGGGCTTTTGACGAGAACGTGGTTTAGTTCCCTTTTAAACATAAGTAAACGTGCAGGATTTTACTGGACATGCAAGCAGGTTGGCAAATTAGTTCATCTGTCAGGTTTTAATGGCATGTTTCCTCAATTTTATGCATGTGATCAAAATCCAGAAATATTTGTAAAAAAGAATTGTAAATTAAACCTTAGCCTGCGTAAAGGGAGCCGGTTTATTTAGGGCCAAAGCCTTATCGAGGAAGTCGAACTCAGCAACACGCATACCGCTTACGTATTGCCCATTTCCAAAACATTGAGACTCATCTTGGCCATAAATGTTCTCTTCGATATCGATTGACTTCATTTTAATAATTCTTCCGCAGAAGCTCTTTTGCACCGCCGCCATCTTGTGATCCTTGTCTCGCGTTTCCCATTTTAAAAGCTCCCACCTCTCCCGCCTTTTCTCTCTCGCCCACTTAATTCATCCTAGACTTGCCAAAATTAAAGTCGACTACGTGAGCGCCGAAGGCGCGAGGCGAGGGACGCTCCCGAAGCAAGCAAAAGAGAGTGAGGGAGTCTCAAGTCGACAGTTTCCCGACTGACCACACCCAACCAGCTGAAACCGGAAACGGGCTTTGACAAAGTCTATAGAACGTGGCCGGCATCTATGCAAATTTATTGGAACGAAAGAAAGGGTTTGCATTCGAAAAAAAAAATCAACTCCCCCAAGAACACTTAGTTACATAACTATAATAGTAGGAATGGTTTTCTACCTAGACTTCCCAAGCCGCCAACGGGAATGGGGAAGACAGACTACGTAGGGCTTTCAACGACTGGGCTTCCCTGACTATTGAATTTAAAAGACCAATGCCGGAGATAATTTTTAAAAGAAGTTTGAATAGGTTTAAAGGTTATTCTTAGAGTAGCTTTATATACATATTTTTAACGAAGTTCTTAATTTTTATGCTACTCACTTTAATTTAATATTTCATTTTAGGATTCTTAATGTTGTTTTAGTTTTAGTATTTTATTTTTAATATAGGATCCTCCTGAAAACCAATCTTTAGTGATGGAGGCCTCCTCTTAAACATGTATTTTATTACTGTATTGTTATTATCATTATTATTAGGATTGTCTGGGTAAACAATCATAGCCGCCGTTTCATTGTTTTGAAACACCTATACCGTCACTCGCCGTGACGTCATGTGGAAACGCGCTATAATTCATCCGGGCTTTTTAGCTCACCTGTCCTCGCCACTTAAAAGTATTTTTGAAAATCCTTGATCCGCTGTAAACTGTATTCATGTGGCACTGGTATCTGACAGTATCTGTGTTTTGAAAGCGTGGCTTAGACTACAAAGCCATTGATATGAAAATGAATTTTTTCTAATGCAATTAAGACGGAATCAACCAGGACATTGGGTAATTTTGATTTTCAGTGGACAAAAATCTTGTACCAGAATCATTTAAAGCATATTGCATTCTTTCTTACATTTTTCAAGGGCTAAAGATCTAATAAATCATCTGTAGTAACACCAAAAAAAAAAAAATTATGGGAACCCAATGCAAGAAAATGTCAAATTTCACAAAGTTACATCTTACACATGAAATTTGAAGAATTTTACCTATGTAATCACAATTCTTGTGAAATTTGACTTTCATTTTCTCGGAATTCCATGAGAAATTTTCTTTGGTATTACTACAGATGATTTGTTACATCTTTAGCCCTTGAAAAATGTAAAAAAGAATGTAATATTCTTCAAATCATTCTGGTACAAGGTTTTTGTCCACTGAAAATTAAAATTACTCAACTTTCTATAGGCGATTCCGTCCTAAATCTCTTTTTCACAAGAAAAAGTCTTCAACTTAGCCTCGTTTTTAAAGTGAGAGATTTTGTAACCCGGAAATGGTCTATTCTTCCGCAGAAGCTCTTGACAACAGCTGCACCATCTTGTTATGCACAATAAGAGATGCGCAGTACAAGACCAGTGAATCACCTTAACATATCTGACCGACACAAACTGTTTTATAATTTTAAAAGGACTGTATTTTTGCTAGCTTACCTCGCAAAAACTGTGGCAGATGAGGTCCAGGAATAAAATTATTTTTTTGGGCATGGTCCGTGACGTCGCGTTTTTCTTCTTCACGATTAAATGGCACAGCTGAAATGCAAACAAACAATATTTGACAAGCATTATTTACAAATTTTTTTGTCACGATTAACTATTATTTTATCAGATATCTGAATATGTAAGTAAAGTAATAGACCTTTTTACCCGGACACAGCGGCCATATTGAATTTATTAGATTTAAGGAGTATTATGGGATGTACAGGGGGCACTCGCTCAGTATTTACACGCGCTTTTCGGGCAAAAAGAGGACTTCAATGTATATTTCTCGGGAAAAAGGCGATCGTTATTACATCCAAAGACGGCACAACGATCTTTTTTTCTCATTACAATCTTTTCTTTTTTTTTAAAGCAAAAATTGGCCCGAAAAGCACGCTTACATATGCATACTGATGCGAGTATATCGGATCGTGCTCATGCCCTCTGGGCATCCCATAATACTCCTTAAATCCAATTAATTCAATATGGCCTCCATATCGGTAAAAAGGTCTATTGTTATGGAACAGTGGTGGCGAGAATAATTACAATACATGATTAAAACAAACAACCTTAAAAAACAACCTTAACTCTGGGGTGTTTTATTTAGATTTATTATATAGACACCAGTGTTTTACTGGAAAATATACCACTCGTAAATTTCATAAAAACTACATCCGGGACGTGAGTGGTTTATTTTCCATAATCTCACACGTGAGTTTATCGATAACATAATTTCCGTAATTTTCCTTCGAAATTTGTAGGCGTCTTGCGTCTTTTGAATTCTACTTAATTTACACATTTTTCAAAGTTTTGCTTATATTTTGTCATTGTAGAGCCCTATTCAGGTCAGTGTTATTTCTCAAGATTATTGTAACCAATGTCTTATATTGCTGTACTGTAAATCTGAACCGTCACAATTACTTTTTGGCGAATAAAAATCTATTATTTTATCGATGTCTTTTTGTCTATATAATAAAAAGAACATTACACGGCCGCTTGAAGATATGAATTTTACGTTCTCGTTGCAAAAACAATATTTTACTCACTCGCTGCGCTCGCTAGTAAAATATTGTTTTGCCACTCGAACATAAAATTCATATCTTTCGCACCGTGTAATATCCTCTATTTAACATCATTTCAAGCATTACTTCATATGTAAGTAAATTAATTGTTATGGAACAGTAGAGGCGAGAATAAAACACATAAATGAAAAGAACATACTTGTAAATCCCAACACTAGGGTGTGTGGGTGGGGGGAATTGGCTTAGCCTTTTTTGGCAGCGCAGAGTTAGCCGAGAAAGTGGTGAAGACTTTTTTAAAAGCTCAGCAAGATCGGTTAACAAATACCACTCGACAGGGGTAGATTGCTACTGAAAAAGATCTGTCAGAACAAGGTTACCTTCATATTCTAAACTGCCAAATGTTTTGAAGACGGTTACTCTACCTAGAAGACTGGGTATATGAAGTTTTCAGGATTGAAATATTTTGATTAAATAAACCATGAAACATGCAATTATTGGATTCGGCCTATAACGCTACTGGTCATTATACACGTTGGGGCTCAATTTTTTCTATCCTTGGTTTAAATTTTATTTCCCTTTGTTTTAAACTAAATATCATACATTACCATACCCTGCAAAACAAAGGGAAATAAAATTTACACCGAGGATAAGATTGAACAAAACATATACATCCTAATGATGCCTATATCTTTTAGCATGGCCACATCTAACTACGTAGAGAGGCTTTTCTTAAAATCATGGCACTCATCTATGAAAAGTGATACCGTCAAAATCAGGGACGTCAGTTAACACAGAGACTAATGATCATTATATGCGACCACTATAGTTTCAGTGTTTTTACAGTGTGAAATGATTCCTTCTCTTTTCGATTTACGGGGATTTTACATAATATTTACCTGGGCGTAGTAAACTATCTTCCTTGATTTACATGTTATTTACAGAATTTTTTGACAATATTTACGGTATATTAACATGATCTTGCCTTTAGAACCTTTACATTTTACGGGATTGTCTCCATTTTTTACATCTTCTACTCGTAATATTTACACCTTTTTCACAATAACTTTAACATCCTGTTGAAGCAACGCATTTTCCCTGTAAAATGTCGTTTACAGTGATCTGTAGTTGATTTTTGTGATATTTTCATGTTAGAATAGAATTAACGGTTCTAAGATGATTTGATGAACGGAAAGAAATATCCCCGAGGTGAAGAGGTGCCACTGAAAATTTTAAGAAGAAAAATCAGATCGGCTAAAAATACTTTTCATTTCAAAATTAAATATAGTTGGCATAATATATTTAGTCAGTAAACGAAGAAAAATTTAGTAAATGCTTCGATCTTTACCTGAAGACGAAACCACGGCCACTACCAGAAGAAGGCAAATAAGAGAGGCACAGCAAATCTTCATCTTAACTGGCTGATTTTATTTTCTGCAATAAAAATGTTATCAAGGGGTGCAATCAGTCAGCTAAAATGTAAAAGATTAAATAAATCCTCTAACGGATCAGTTTCCCCCACGGTAGAGCGACTCCGTTGTTATTATAGGTGCAGTGATCTCTGGACATCCTTGTTTCATATATTTCGGTTCAATAAAAGAGACACGGCTATTAAACTGGCTTTGAGAAAAAAACTTTCAGTTATCACGCATTTAGCAATTAACACGAAAAACGTGAATTTGGCTAAAGATAAATAAGTTTTACGAAATAGGAAACTAAGGCGATTTCTCTTTCTTCACAAGAAGATGATTCATTTTCGTTCATAGTTTTGTTTCAAACTTCAGGGATCAGGTATTTTATTGATATGTATTATAATTCATATTTGCCAAATATATCTCAGAGAAATCGTTGAAATTTCTAGTTCTTCTTGTCCTTCTGATTTCAGTCTTGAAATTGTTTTGGAATAAGCAAAGTCCAGTTTAAATTTCCCAATTCCTGAATTTCCACCCTCTTATTCTTAGACAAAAACAAAGTTCCCCTTCCGGGGAATGTGGTCCAACTTTTTTATTGCTTCCACCGTTGCCTACCATTCCTTCCCCTTTGTTCCCTTTTAGGGTTCTTCCACCTTTTCTGTCCACCCCTACTAAATCATTTTTGGAATATCTTTGATCAGCAGCAAACTGTATACAACTATCTGTGATCAAAGTATTAACCAACCAGTATTACATGGAAATTTCTCCAAGGTGTTATCCAGGCTATTTTCATTGACTTGGGGTTTATTTCTTCGGATTTACGGCACAATAGACCTTAAATAGGCTAAGGTTTGATCAAGATTTCAAAACCTATCCTAAATTGACTATAATTCTTCCCGAGCAACACGACAGCCTTGTTCAGTTTAAGAGAAAATTAAAGCACTTTGATTGTGTCTTGAAAAATCGTATTTCCAACAGTCTCTGGACTCCTTTGAATTCTTTTCTACTGGGATCGTCCGAAATTTTTGTGTTATTGTTAAAAATTAATCGTAGTGACAGCAATCAAACATTCCATTGAAAATTCCATCGCTAGAGGTAGGAAAATACTTAAACAAAAATATATCCTCCCAGTAGTTTTAGGCACACTACATGTTAGGAGAAACCAATAATTCAAAAAGCTATACTAAGACCAAAAGTCATCGGAATAAGCAGCCAGCAGACTCGCAACATGCGCTAGTCCAAAAGCAATTGGAAGTTACAAACGGAATGAGCTGTTCAGAACAGCAAAATAAGCTATCGAATCGATTTTCTGCCAACTTACCAAGATTGATCCTCTTCAATAAATGTGTTCACTTGCTTAAAACACTTAGATGCTCGACAAAATTCAACAAAAACTAGAATGATTCGCAGTTGTTGCACATCTATAACAAACTGAATTCAAAATGAAACAATAGCAATTAGATATGACATATTAGGTTAGATGACTTAATACTTTAGTCCGGCTCGCATCAAGTTTTCAGATTCTCTCCAGATAACTCAAAAGCAGGTCGAATTTCGCAGTGATCAAATTAACGAAACAAATCAACGCATAACTAACTTAAGTTATTGAACAATTGTGTCAACAGCTGATAGGCCATTCATGTAAGAGATGACCCGATTCCATTTGAACTGTCGCATCGCATTTCTTCAGTGATCAGTGCAGTTGATATTAGAGATCTGATTTGAAATGTTATTCTGCAACTTAGTACTCGGAGAACGTGCATGGTCCTATCGTGGCAAAAAAATATTTTTTTGCTTTAAGCATTGCTTACTTTACGATATGCTGCCATTTAAATGCCATAAAAAAGGGACATGAGAAAAAAACTATTTATATATAGGCAAATGAAATTATGTGAGAAAGTTAAGTTCATGATATATGTTAGCTCTAATGACGCGGCGACAGTCCAAAGCTTCATTGGAATATTTGAAAATCTTATAGCAATAATAATGACTTGATTTTTTTCAGTATAAACACGGGCATTTAGGGGAGTTTGTATGGATTTAGGTGCATGTGTATTTAAAGAAAATTCAAGTTCCGAGTGGGATATGCAAGGCAAAGCCGTATTGCATAAATGTGAAATAATTGATCCCATGCCACCACATACATGATGTATTCGATCAAATTTTATACTTCAAATGTGCTTAAAGACGGAGCAGAGCTTCCATTTTCGAGGTAAAAACGGCCTCTTCTACTCGAGTGAACAGTAGTTGCAAACATTCCATCGAGCAAAAAATGCATGTTAATAATGTGTAAATTAGTCCTTTAAGTGATCTCCTTTCTATTTTAATACAACATGTAGTCTCATTTAGTCTGTCAACAACAGTGTCCAAAATATGATCCACAGATTGTCATTTGTCAGTCAATAAAGTTTGTATTCACTTCTGTGTCTACTTTAGCTGCAGCCTGAAGAAAATGGCAATACAGATGTCGAATGCATGTTTCTGCCGAGATTTTTATCAAGGCTTGTTGTTTCAAAGTGCAGGTGTGGATACATCTGGGTCTTCGCGACATTGATTAAACTTGTTTGGCTTTGTTGCCCTTGGTTAGCAAATTACAAATTCCTAAAGTTCGATTCCAAGTTCGTTGTATTGTATGATTTCTTTTTTATCAATTTATAAACTTCTAAGAAGTCCAAATGGCAGTTAAAACTCTGGTTTTATAGTGCTCTTTAACAAACTAGTCATACCTTACTTCTAGGATTCTTAGGTGCAAAGAGTTTTGCCTGTCGCGTCCTTTCTCATTTGTAGACAGCATTTCGGTGAAGAGACTGTCAAACCCTTCCCTAGCCCGCGAAGCGCAGAAGTATTTCCGGTAGTCGCTTTCGAGGGAGAGAAGCGACGACCGGAAATACGTCTGCGCTTCGCAGGCTAACCCTTCCCCGGAATCTGTGTGTGATCGAAGCTTCACGAATATGTTTGCCAATTGCAGAATTTTTATGTTCATCAACACTTTAGAAAGTTGTCGGGAAAAGTAACCGAAATCGTCACACTGACAAGCTGACGGTTTTGCTTCGACCCTAACAGTCAGATCTTAAGCTGATGTGCTAATTCTGCTTGTGAAAATAGGGTGTAGATCACAGCTGACTGACCGGAACAGAGGTAATTACAAGACTCAAAATGTTTTGTTTGAATTACAGCTTTATCAAAATTAGCGACGAAGACTCAGCTATCAAAAAATTACCATGAACCTGTCTTTTAAACCAAAGGCCATCGAGGAGGTCACTTATTAATCTGATTACAGATTGAAATAGAACGCAATCTTGTATAGTACCACATAGAGACAGAGAAAATAGGCCAATACAATGCTATAGTCATTTTATTGTACTCTTGCACCAAGTCTACATTATTTTAATTACTCCACGCTGATAACAGGTGTGAACTGTGGGCCATCTCATATCTTGGAACAAAATGGATTATTCTTCCGTCTTACTCATGACTCTTGTTATATCATTCATCTTCTTCTGAAAAATCCTGACAAATGAATTTAAAAGAATAACAGTTTCATGACATTTGGTAATGGGAATACCTGCAATCGGCGACAAAGACGGTAACCTCAGAGAACAAAAGAATCCACACTCCTCCGTTGTTCCCTCAATTCAAAGTTGGGGTGTTTGTTGTTTTCTATAGGTAGCTCGAACATCGGCACAACATTGCATGGAGGGGATCAGGGGAGGAAAAGATATATTCTTAACACATTTTGTCGCCTATTATAGGTTTTAATTAAGTACAATATGCAAACTGCAGTCTTCTCTGTTAATCGGACGCAGCCACCTTTCCGAGGTCCCAACGGGATATTTTTAGGCTGATTTAGCAACAGGACGGTAACTTCAGTTGACGACGGAAAGCGCGCGGAAAGCACTAAACACGACTTCCAGTGCCCAGCTTGCCGCTCCGCCATTGATCAAGCCAGTTTTTTAATTTGCGCGCGCCGTCGTCAGCTGACGTTCCCGTTCTGTTGCTAAATCAGCCTAATTGATTTAATGGTCACTTTGACAAGATCTGCCATACTAGTGCAGGACATGTACTATGTATGGCGTTAACTATTCTTCTACTTTCTTTTGGTACTAGTGGAGATAGAAACAGTTTGAAAGAGATATTTCTCTCTTTCACCATCTTCCTTTTTTTAATAACCCTTAGGTTTGGCAGTCAAACCTTTATTAAACGGTTAACCTGCACAGGTTTGAATGTGTTATTATCATGGAGATTTGCTGGCAAAAAGCTGGGAAAAGAAATAATCCAGTGTAAAGTCAAGAAAAGGAAAATTCTTGATTTAAGAACTTTACAGCTAAAACCTGACTTTCCAAATTACTAGATAATTTACGATATTAGTTATCTCAAAAAGTCCTCTCAGTAGTAGACTAATTTTTTTGTTTGAATATTCAAACTTGGCCTCAAGGCTTGGGGAATAAAACGAAATGTAATATTCACCCCGAAACCGTAAGGGAATTTATCTTGTTTCTGTCCGCCAAGCCTACGAGACAAATATGAATTTAACATATCGACATTGGTCTAGTTGAAATACCAAAACTGCTAAGGAGCTAAAATTTCTCAAAATATATTCCAAACAATTTGATGGCACATGAAATTTGTAACTTTATAACTATATGTCTCGCAATTGTTTCTGGGATCATTACTGGGGACGCGGCGATCAGCTATTCGCCAATTTTTTCCCTTGTCCTTAGAGACAGTCCCACAAGTCTTTGCGAAAGTTAACTTGGCCCAGTTTCCTCTATTTTCTAAAGAGGTGAATTAAAACAACATATTTCGCTTTTTTTCCTCCTTCTTGATAGATGAACGCATTTAATTTCTCAGTTTCAAGTACATATAGTTCATTTTCAAGTTTCACAGTACAAGTGCTGGGAGAAAACCGCTGAAAATCATTGGTTACGCCATATTTTCACACCTTCGCGGAAGGCGGAGCCGTGGGGTCAAATGGGGAGCTGATAGTCCCCCCTCCCCAAATAATCAAAAAAGAGTCTCCTCAGCACTTGAAGTCACTAGTTATACCCCTACCTTACCCCCCCCCCCAAAGTAACATTTCAAGAAACATCTTAATCCATGACGCATGACCTAAGTTGCAGTACGAACTTTGATGACACTTCCTAAAGATGGCTTTTGAGTGACAATAATAATTAATTTACAAGATAGTATGTCAGAACGATAGTAAATCTAGAAATTACAATGACACAATGGTTAATACAAAAAGAGTAAGAAAGGTAAAAAATAGTCGCTAGAATTATAAGATGAATAATTTATATGAAAATGAATGGTAAAGACGTCAATCTTGTTACTGATTACATGTTTGTCGGTTTTTTGACGTACCTCTTTAGAAACTGCTCGTCGAAGTTTGATTAAGTACAAATCAACCACTTTTGTCAACAACATTTCCAAATCTGAAACAAAATGTTAGTTAATCTTAAACAGGAGTTTATGCAACATACAATATAGCCTGTTCCAGGCGTTCAGATAGTAGAGCGTAGCAGTAAGGGGGGAGCGAGTTAATTTTCTCCCGCTCTCTACTTACCTGAACGCCTGGAACAGGCTATATACAATAAGCCTTCGTTAACGTCACTGGTGGCCGTGTCTATCCAACACAAGCCAAAACATGACTGAGAAAAACATGTGCAAAAATTATAAGGAGTGTGAGCGATTAATATATTAATATTATCATATTAATATATTTTATGACCAACCACTCTATATCGTGCAATTGACTGACCATGGAGGTTTTCAGTTGGCTCCACATTAGTTAAGTACATTTATTATTTAATTGCTAAAAAGTAAAATAAGAACTGGCTCAAAAATCTTAAAATCGAAGTAAGGAAATTTAAAACTAGTGAGAACTTGTTAAGTCTTTTAAAAAGTTTTCTAGATTGGATTTAAAATAGATTAAAAACGTCTTTCTTTCATTTCCTGTAGAGGACAGATCACAGGAACAATGGTAGTCACCCTCTTTAAGTGACCAGTAATCAAAATCACAAAATAATTGTAAAAAAAAAGATGAAAGAATTGTAAATTAAATCTTAGCCTGCGCAATCGGCATCTGAGTGTATTCAGCATGTTCAGGGCGAAGGCCTCAGGTGAGGAAGTGAAACTCAGCAACACGCATACCGCTTACGTACTGCACATTTCCAACACATTGAGTCTTATCTCGGCCACAAGAAAACGTTATCTAAATTTTCATTCACGTTCTCCTCGATACCTAATGACTTCGTTTTAATGATTCTTCTGCAGCAGCTCTTTTGCACAGCTGCCGTCTTGTGATTCTTGTCTCGATTTACACCCTTTTAAAGCTCTTGTCCCTCTCCTTTTTCTCTCCGTCTTCTCGTACCACTCCACCCTCGTACCACTCCACCCCCGTACCACTCCCACCCCATGAATTAAAAGCATTTTTAGAATATTCGTAATCAGCAGTGAGGTATTCAGGTGGCTCTGCAAAGGCATCTGACGGAGGCATTTGCTTACTCCCTTATAGCCTAATTCAGTAATTTTATAGCGGCATACGTGGTGATGACCTTTCAATTCCATTTAACGTTAACGTTATTCCTTAGTGACAGTCAAAACCTGCATTACGGACACCCTCATAATACGGATAACTTATTATTAATAATAACAGGAGTTCAGGCTTCAGGAGTAATCATCGGTCGTTTATTGCGACAGTGCTGTTTCGTATGGATTGCTCATTATTACGCACGATTTTCTTTGTCCCTGGGGAGAGAAAGCCTTTACATTTTCTCTAAATTCAATTCCCTTAATACGGACACCCCGTTAATACAGGATTAACTTTCACTTCAAAATCGATCAAATTCACTAGTCTGTATAATCTATTTTACAAATGTTCAAAGTGGTAATAATGACAAGGAAGCCTATATTAAGGCCGGGAGCTTATACACTTTATGCCTCCTGGCGCTATACGGTACACCATGTGAGTCAAGGATAAATGAATAAAAAATGGATTATTTTTAAAACTTAAGACAAGTATGTAGCTCAACAAAGAGTATATTTGACTAAGAAAAAATTAATCTTAAGAAATCGAGGCGTTTTAAAAGCGACCATCTTGTCATGTGCAGTGAGAGATGCGCACTGCGAATCGCCTTAACACATTTGACTCAGGATACAAATTTGCAGAGTTAAGGATTGTATTTTTTCTGGCTTACGTTTCCTCAATTCTGGCAGAAGATTTCCGGGAAAAACATCATCCACTTTTTGTGCATGGTCCGTGACGTCGCCTTTTTCTGTACGTTTCGCTGGCACAACTGAATTACAAATAAACAATATTTGACAAGGACAATTAACAAATTTTTCTCACGATTAAATATCATTTCATCAAATATGTTATTATGTAAGTAAAGTAATTGTAGAGTGGTAGGGAGAATAAGTTAAGATACCTAAATAAAAATACCAAACTTTTAATATTTACTATAATTATTACTCTCACTGTTTACTATAATCATTCCATTCATTTCTGTATTATGTTAGTTAAGTAAATGTTACAAAACAGTAGAGGAAGGAATAAAATACATGAATATAAAGAACATACTTAGAATCCCCCGACACTATTATGTGTGGGTAGGAGAATTCCTTCAGGTGACCCTTAATGACAACCCGCCTTTATCATAATAATAATAATGATAATAATATAGTACTTAATTATAGTTATAGTGATGACATCGACAATTTCGCTCCTGTAACAATGATGTTTATTCAAAGTATGTGTCTTTCTATGATTGGCATAATTCTTTGAGCTAATTCTTCATAACCCGATGTTTTTTTTTTTGCCGACATTAATACATTCAGTGACGTCAATCGAATTTATATAGCACGAAGGGTGTAAGAGACACGCCGTGCGGTAGCTTTGCTGTTTTGGCAGCGCAGCGCTGGACAAAATGGCGGAAGATTTCACGCGTTATTCAAATACAAATTGACATTGGCCAAACTTTCCTTAAGCAGTGACAGCAATATAGAATAGACAAATACCACTCAGGGTTCTATCTAGGATTTATCGTTTGGGGGAGAAGTCCCGAGTGGCCGAAGGCGACATGCTTCCTAGGGGGGTCCGGGGTATGCCTTCCGGAAATTTTTTGAAATGAATATGCTCTGAGATGCAATCTCTGTGGTGCATTCTGAGACACAATTTTGAGAAATTTTACTGTTTGAGAAATGACCTCGTCGGGTCTAGATGATTTTCCCGGTATAATTACTCATATACTGTAATGAAAGCATTATTTTTGGGGGGAGAATCTGGGCATTTGGGAAGGGAAGCTTCTACCCCTCAAATACCCTAGATAGAGCCCTGCCACTCGACCGGTATCAAGTGCTAATGAACCTGCTTGAATAAAGATCCCTTCATATCTTAAACTGCAATGAAACAGGCAAATGTTTTGAAGACGGAAACTTTAATTTACCTAGTATGATGTTTTGACTCTTTTTTATCCCAGAAGACTAAGCATATTATGGGTAATTTCAGGATTGAAATCCATCATGTTTTGAATGTCTGAAGCTGTTGGATTCGTCCGATAACACTAACGCAGTTCATGATATAAATCCATCCCATTCTTCGAGCTTGGTGATCTAACTCGGAGAGTACCTTTAGGGTACCGGAGGTTTTTTTCTCACTTGACACGGGATGCTTCGGTGGCGGCAGCAGGCCGACAGAACATCGGCCTTTGGCCGAAGCCACGTGAGAAATTGAAAACCTCGAGTGAAAAGTCTCTGGCACCAAGAGATACGGAGAGAGGATTTCTAGAAATTAAAGCGCTCTACAGACGAAACTAAACTCTCTGGTCAAGTCCGTCTGCAAAACAGCATCGAAATCCTCGTTCTAGGCTCCCACATGTGTACCAAGATTGGAGTACGCAACATGATTCGAATGCCTCAAAGGAAATTCGAAAAGCACATCCGGTAATTCGTTGAGTCATTTTGGGGCGCAGAACGTGTATCTCGGTGCTGCTTCGCAGACGTTGCTAACCGAGGTTAAAGTACGCGCGTCTGAGACGCGGGATCTTAACTATGAACAGCGCCGCCCTCGACCATAGAGGAAAGCTTTCCGGCGCGCTTCACTGCCGTTTGTTCAAAATTAGGGAACGACGTCAGAACCAACGCTGAGCTTGCAAGTGCAAGCAACAAATAACTTTAGGTTAAGCGCTGATATTTGCGAGGTAGACAGGAGCACCGCCGAATATTTAGAAAGAAAAATCACATCATATTTTCAAAGGAAAACATGGTATATATTTATTGTAAACGGTGAATAACTAAATATAAATGCTTCTTTACCTGACGACGACACCATGGCTGCCACGAGAAGGAAGCACATCAGAGAGGCCGCACAACAAATCTTCATCTTTACTGGCTGATTTTATTTTCTGCAATAAAAATCTTATCAACGGCCTGAGCAATCAGTCAACTAAAATATTAAAGGATAATCAACTAACGGCACAATTCCGCCACTGAGTCTGCCGTTTTGAAACAAAGAAAAGCTGAAGGCGGATCCGTTGTTGTTACAGGTGCATTGATCTATCTATCTTTTTGCTCCTAACTTGACGGCTACTAAACTTTGAAAAAAACCTGCAGCTATCATTGAACAATAATACAAAAACGTGAATTTGATTCATGAAAAATTTCGCTGATGTTTTGCCTTAAATTTCTGCTATCAGCTTTTTATCGAGAAACCATTGGATCAGAAAGCCACTAGTCCAACCACTTCAGCCTTGAATTTGTTTTTGGAATTTTCAAAATTTTTTTCTCTAAATCTTTCCAATGCCTGCTGATTCTGAATTCCAAGCCGATCGACAATCGTGCTATTCATTAAAAACTGAGCACCTGGCGTTTTCTCTTTCAAAATTGGATATGGGTGGAGGTGGGGAGAGATAAGGGATCCAAACCAGAATCCCTCCCCATTCTTAGCTTCTTTGCGATAACGGAGTAATAAGCATTGTTGCGTAATTTTCTCCTATTCCAACAACCCGCTTACTACCATTTTAAAGCTCCCAGCTCCCGCCTTTTCCTCTTGCGCCTCCCGTACCACTTTCTCCCATTATTCTCCAGGGATTCTACTGCCATGTGCTCCCCCACTTAACAGCAGAGCTCCGTAGCTAAGAAAATTTGGTCATCCAACCATCGGATAAATTTTGGTCGTTCAGTGACTTGACGTCCGCCCGCCCCGTCCGTCCGAGCCAAAGAGAAATCAGAATGTGAAATGTTGAACATACATGTTGTGGTCAATTGACAGCTGTCAAAACAAAGTATCCCCTGACCAGTATCACAGGACCATATCGTCGGCTCAGGTTTCAGTTTACCCCTGAAAAGATACTTGTTTTCAACCAGTGGCAAGCTCATCTCTAAGTGGATTTCTTTTCAATATGTTTTCATTAACGGGAGCTTCGCCTTTTGCCTCTGCTAAATCTATATACCAATTTTTGGATACAACTACCAGTGAGAGTATCAACACATCTCTTACAAGGAAATTCTTTTCTAAAATGCGTCATCCGGGCTATTGTTAGTAAGAATTAAACTGATGCCTCGTTAATGACATGCAATTTAAGAGAAACTTTGATTGTCCGTATTTCCAACAATTTCAGGAATCCTTTGAATTATTGTCTACCGGGATCGTTAAAAATTTTTGTGCTTTTGTTGTAAATTATTTATACTTAGCTTCTAGTAACAGTCCGAACATCCTGTTGAAAAGTCCTTCGCTAGAGTTATAACAATTCATAAAACAATCTTTTCTCTTTTAAGGTTAAAAGATTTGGAGAAACCAACGTTTAAATAAACTAACTATATTATGAGCCCCAAACAGTCTTGAATAATCATTCAGACTCACACCAATGCAATACGTCCACTAAACAACAGATGATTGGTCAAAGAAAAAATAGAAAAGCATGGAAACGGAAGTAGCTGTTTAGAAACAGTTAAATAAGCTATCAAATCGTTTTGAACATGGCATTTTTCGTGAACTTACCAAGATCGACCCACTTCAATAACTAAGATCACTCGTTTAAAGCACTTAGATGCTCGACAAAATCCCAACAAAAACTAGGATACAGTGACTCGCAGTCGTTGAACATCTATAACAAGTTGAATACAAAATAAAACAATGGCAAATAGATATGACATATTAGGTTTAACACTGTGACTTAATCCTATAGTCAGTCGCATCGAGTTTTCAGATTCTTACCATATGAATCGATAGGTAGGTCGTTTTTCGCAGTAATCAAATTAAAGAACCAAACCAACGCATAACTACAGTAAAACTGGTATTAAACGGACGAGTAGCTTGGTTTACATACATTGTATTTTTGAAACCGTGTCTCTTACCATATTATTAGTAAAACGAACCTGACTTTAGCGGACACCTCTATTAAACGGAGACAGCGAAGGTTCTGTGGCTGTCCGTCTAATACTGGTAACAACTGTGTAGTTGATACGCTATATATAAGCCATGACCCGACTCCATTTAATTAAACTGTTGCATCGCATTTCTTTAGTCGACCAGTCCAGTTGATATTATAAATCTGATTTGAAATTTAATTCTGCAATTTTACTGAAAATACTTATTTTGAGATGCTATTTTGCTTCTGTGGTCATAGTTTACAGAATTTTATAAAAGTTACTGAACGGAAATGATTCTGCTGGAATGAACGTGAAAGGTATGAACGGTATGAAAGGTATGAACGTAGAAGGTATAGCCGACCTTGGTAAATCACAGTGAAATGCCATTATAGTAATTGATTCAAAGATTAAATAAATCCTGTAACGGATCAGTTTCCCCCAAGGTAGAGTGAATCTGTTGCGGTGATCTATGGAAATCCTTGTTTCATATATATTTCGGTTCAATAAAAGAGACACGGCTACTAAACTGGCTTTGAGAAAAAAACGTTCAGTTATCATGCATTTAGAAGTTAACACGAAAAACGTGAATTTAGCTAAAGATAAATAATTTTAACGAAATAGGAGACTAAGACGATTTCTCTTTCTTCACAACAGGATCATTCAATTTCGTCCATAGTTTTGTTTCAAACTTCGGAATTCATATCTGCCATATATATCTCAGAGAAATCATTGGAGCAGAAAATTTCTAGTTCTTCTTGTTCGTCTGATTTCAGTGTTGAAATTGTTTTGGAATATTTTCAAAGTTTTTTTGCTTTCAATCTTCCCAATTCCTGCTAATTCTGAATTCCAAGGCGATCCACAATCGTGCTTTTCTTAAAAAAGTGCCTTAATTGTTTTACAGAAAACTAAAAATTGCTCAAAATCATTTCCGAGGTCATGTATAATTTATTCGAAATTAGGGGGAATGTGATCCGTCTCTTTTTTATTGCTTCTTTTTGTTGCGAACTGTAATGAGCATTGTCCAGTAATTTCCCCCGCTTTCCACCCTTTAAGAGTTCCCCTTGCGACCTTTTCTTCTTCCACCTCCGGGCCTACCATTCCTTCTCCCTTTGTTCCAGGGCTTCCACTGGTCTGTCCCCCCTCGCAACATGCGCTAGTCCAAAAGCAATTTGGAAATTATAAACAGAATGAGCTGTTCAGAACAGAGAAATAAGCTATTGAATCGATTTTCCCGCCAACTTACCAAGTTTGATCCTCTTTAATAAATGTGTTCGCTTCCTTAAAGCACTTGGATGCTCGACAAAATCCAACAAAAACTAGAATGATTCGCAGTTGTTGCACATCTATAACAAACTGAATACAAAATGAAACAATAGCAATTAGATATGACATATTAGGTTAGATGACATAATACTTTAGTCGCTCGCCTCAAGTTTTCAGATTCTCACCAGAAAAATTAAAAGCAAGTCGAATTTCGCAGTGATCAAATTAATGAACCAAATCAACGCATAACTAACTTAAGTTATTGAACATTTGTGTCAGTAGCTGATAGGCCATTCATGTAAGCGATGACCTGATTCCATTTGAACTGTCGCATTGCATTTCCTCATTGATCAGTCCAGTTGAATCTGAGTTGAAATTCAATTCTGCAACTTAGTACTCGGGGAACGTGCATGGTCCTATCGTGGCAAAAAAAATATTTTTTTGCTTAGCATTGCTTACTTTACGATATGCTGCCATTTAAATGCCAGAAAAAAGGGATAAGAGAAAAAATTATTTATATATAGGCAAATGAAATTATGTGGGAAAGTTGACGCGGCGACAGTGCAAAGCTTCATTGGAATATTTGAAAATCTTATAGCGATAATAATGACAGATTAAGGTTTTTACTGGCTATGGAATACTTTGAAATGATATACCGTGAAATATCTCACGAGTGACTTGATTTGTTTTAGTATAAATACGGGCCTTTAGGCGAGTTGGTATGGATTTAGGTGTGTGTGTATTTAAAGAAAATTCAAGTTCCGAGTGGGATATGCAAGGCATACCACGAGAAAGCCGTATGGCATAAATGTTAACTAATTGATCCCATGCCACCACATACATGACGTATTCGATCAAACCTTATACTTCAAATGTGCTTAAAGACGGAGCAGAGCTTCCATTTTCGAGGTTTAAACGGCCTCTTGTACTCGAGTGAACAGTAGTTGCAAACATTCCAACGAGCAAAAATCCACGTTAATAATGTATAAATTAGTCCTTTAACTGATCTCCTTTCTATTTTAATACTACTTGTAGGAGTGATTTAGTCTGTCAACAACAATGTCCAAAATATGATCGACAGATTATCATTTGTCAGTCAATAAAGTTTGTAGTCTACTTTAGCCGCAGCCTGAAGAAAATGGCAATACAGATGTCGAATGCATGTTTCTGACGAGATTTTTATCAAGGCTTGTTGTTTCAAAGTGCAGGTGTGGATACATCTGGGTCTTCGCGACATTGATTAAACTTGTTTGGTTTTGTTGCCCTTGGTTAGCAAATTACAATTCCTAAGGTTGGCCCCTAAGGTTCGATTCTAAGTTCGCTGTATTGTATGATTTCTTTTTGATCAATTTATAAACTTTGACTTCTAAGAAGTCCAAATGTCAGTTAAAACTCTGGTTTTATAGTGTTCTTTAACAAACTAGTCTTACCTTACTTCTAGGATTCTTAGGTGCAAAGAGTTTTGCCAATCGCGTCCTTTCTCATTTTTAGACAGCATTTCGGTGAAGAGACAGTCAAACCCTTCCCTAGCCCGCGAAGCGCAGAAGTATTTCCGGTCTTCGCTTTCGAGGGAGAGAAGCGACGACCGGAAATACGTCTGCGCTTCGCAGGCTAACCCTTCCCCGGAATCTCTGTGTGTGATCGAAGCTTCACGAATATGTTTGCCAATTGCAGAATATTTATGTTCATCAACATTTTAGAAAGTTGTCAGGAAAAGTAACCGAAATCGTCACACAAGCTGACGGTTTTGCTTCCCTTACAGTCGGATCTTAAGCTGATGTGCTAATTCTGCTTGTGAAAAAAGGGTGTAGATCACAGCTGACTGACTGGACTAGAGGTAATTACGAGACTCAAAATGTTCTGTTTGAATTACAGCTGTATCAAAATTATCGACGAAGACTCAGCTACCAAAAAATTGCCGTGAACCTGTCTTTTAAACCCAAGGCCATCGAGTAGGTCACTTATTAATCTGATTACAGATTGAAATAGAACGCAATCTTGTATAGTACCACATAGAGACAGAGAAAATAGGCCAATACAATGCTATAGTCATTTTATTGTACTCTTGCACCAAGTCTAGATTGTTTTAATATAACTACTCCACGCTGATAACAGGTGTGAACTGTGGGCCATCTCACTAGTCTTGGAACAAAATGGATTATTCTTCCCTCTTACTCATGACTCTTGTTATATCATTCATCTTCTTCTGAAAAATCCTGACAAAAGAATTTAAAAGAATAACAGTTTCATGACATTTGGTAATGGGAATACCTGCAATCGGCGACAAAATAGTTGAGACATAGTGCCCAAAGACGGTAACCTCAGAGAACAAAAGAATCCACACTCCTCCGTTGTTCCCTCAATTCAAAGTTGGGGTGTTTGTTGTTTTCTATAGGTAGCTCGAACATCGGCACAACATTGCATGGAGGGGATCAGGGGAGGATATATTCTTAACACATTTTGTCGCCTATTATAGGTTTTAATTAAGTACAATATGATGCAAACTGCAGTCTTCTCTATTAATCGGACGCAGCCACCTTTCCGAGGTCCCAACGAGATATTTTTACGCTGATTTAGCAACAGGACGGTAACGTCAGTTGACGACGGAAAGCGCGCGGAAAGCACTAAACACGACTTCCAGTGCCCAACTTGCCGCTCTGCCATTGATCAAGCCAGTTTTTTAATTTGCGCGCGCCGTCGTCAACTGACGTTCTCGTTCTGTTGCTAAATCAGCCTAATTTATTTAATGGTCACTTTGACAAGATCTGCCATACTAGCGCAGGAGATGCACTATGTAAGGCGCTAACTATTCTTTTACTTTCTTTCTTTTGGTACTAGTGGAGGTAGAGACAGTTTGAAGCCAAAAAGGGGTTGGAAAAAGATATTTCTCTCTTTCATCACCATCTTCCTTTTTTTAATAACCCTTAAGTTTGGAGGTCAAACCTTTATTAAACGGTCAACCTGCACAGGTTTGAATGTGTTATTATCATGGAGATTTGGTTGCAAAAAGCTGGGAAAGACATAATCCAGTGTAAAATCAAGAAAAGGAAAATTCTTGATTTAAGAACTTTACCGCTAAAACCTGACTTTCCAAATTACTAGACATAATTTACGATATTAGTTATCTCAAAAAGTCCTCTCAGTAGTGGACTAATGTTTTTGTTTAAATATTCAAACTTGGCCTCAAGGCTTGGGGAATAAAACGAAATGTAATATTCACCCCTACACCTTAAGGGAATTTCTCTTTTTTCTGTCCGCCAAGCCTACGAGACAAGTATGAATTTAACGTATCGAAATTGGTCTAGTTGAAATACCAAAACTGCTAAGGAGCTAAAATTTCTCAAAATATATTCCAACATTTTGATGGCACATGAAATTTGCCACTTTATAACCGAGAAAGGGACTGGAGCAGAAATCTGTCTCGAAATTGTTTCTGGGATTGTTACTGGAGACGCGGCGATCAGCTATTGGCCAATTTTTTCCCTTGTCCCTAGCGACAGTCCCAGAAGTCCTTGCGAAAGTTAACTTGGCCCAGTTTCCTCTCTTTTCTAAAGTGGTGAATTAAAACAACATATTTCGCTTTTTTTTTCTCCTTCTTGATAGATGGACGCATTTAATTTCTCAGTTTCAAGTACATATTGTTCATTTTCAAGTTTCACAGTACAAGTGCTGGGAGAAAACCGCTGAAAATCATTGGTTACGCTGTATTTTCACACCTTCGCCGTGGGGTCAAATGGGGAGCTTATAGTGCCCCCTCCCCAAATAATCAAAAAAGAGTCTCCTCAGCACTTGAAGTCACTAGTTATACCCCTACCCTTCCCCCCAACGTAACATTTCAAGAAACATCTTAATCCATGACGCATGACCTAAGATGCAATACGAACTTTAATGACACTTCCTGAAGATGGCTTTTCAGTGACAATAATAATTAATTTACAAGATAGTACGTCAGAACAATAGTAAATCTAGAAATTACAATGACACAATGGTTAATACAAAGAGAGTAAGAAAGCTAAAAAATAGTCGCTAGAATTACAAGATAAATAATTTATGTGAAAATGAATGGGAAAGACGTCAATCTTGTTACTGATTACATGTTTGTCGGTTTTTTGACGTACCTCTTTAGAAACCGCTCGTAGAAGTTTGATTAAGAACGCATCGGTCACTTCTGTCAACAACATTTCCAAATCTGAAACAAATTGTTAGTTAATCTTAAACAGGAGTTTATGCAACATACAATATAGTCTATTCCAGGCGTTTAGATAGTAGAGCGCAGCGGTAAGTGGGGAGCGAGTTAATTTTCTCCCGCTCTCCACCTACCTGAACGCCTGGAACAGGCTACATACAATAAGCCTTCGTTAACGTCACTGGTGGCTCTGTCTATCCAATACAAGCACAAACATGATTGAGAAAAACATGTTCTCTTGGCAAAAATTATAAGGAGTGTGAGCGGTTAATATATTAATATTATCATATTAATATATTTTATTATGACCAACCACTCGTGCAATTGAA